>JAXIVJ010000057.1:0-117500 GCA_036785665.1 Chirona hameri
GCGGTTAGATCGGATCATTATATTTCATTCGTCAAAAATAACACCACGTGCCAATTATTTTTGAGGAATGTTGACAAGGCATCGTCTCCCGCAGGATTTATATCACAGTTAACGAGCATCCATCATCCGCCAGAATTAGCCTCCGAAAGGCCAGCTCCGGCCAATATGGCTCTCCCGCCTACCGACATCACTGGAGGCTCCGAAAGGCCAGCTCCGGCCAATATGGCTCTCCCGCCTACCGACATCACTGGAGGCGGGTGATCAGGCCAACTCTCTGTGTCAGCACATCACCGCCGAGACGCCGACACACACACACAAAGGCTGCCGTCGTCAGATACCGCCGACACACACAAAAAGGCTGCCGTCGTCAGATACCGCCGACACACACAAAAAGGCTGCCGTCGTCAGATACCGCCGACACACACAAAAAGGCTACCGTCGTCAGATACCGCCGACACACACAAAAAGGCTACCGTCGTCAGATACCGCCGACACACACAAAAGGCTGCCGTCGTCAGATACCGCCGACACACACAAAAAGGCTGCCGTCGTCAGATACCGCCGACACACACAAAAAGGCTGCCGTCGTCAGACACCGCCGACACACACAAAAAGGCTACCGTCGTCAGATACCGCCGACACACACAAAAAGGCTGCCGTCGTCAGATACCGCCGACACACACAAAAAGGCTTCCGTCGTCAGATACCGCCGACACACACAAAAAGGCTGCCGTCGTCAGATACCGCCGACACACACAGAAAGGCTTCCGTCGTCAGATACCGCCGACACACACAAAAAGGCTGCCGTCGTCAGATACCGCCGACACACACAAAAGGCTGCCGTCGTCAGATACCGCCGACACACACAAAAGGCTGCCGTCGTCAGATACCGCCGACACACACACAAAGGCGCCGCGGCAATGTGCCACCGAGGTCGCGCCAACATCCAATATTGGCCCGGGCGGCACTGGTCTGGCACTGGTGGCGACCCCGCGATAACTCCGTCCACGAGCCAGCTCAGCAGAGGACATGACTTCATGCATGCAGTCCCGTGTACTTCAGATACAGGACCACAGCGGGTCACAGACAATACAATATGTATGATCAGGGTTCGAGCTCTTCTCTATCCTTTGCATTTGCCTGTGGTGTTGTGTGGGACGCGCGATAGCCACAACAAAGTGTGTTATACAGGTTTAATTAGTAGACGTGGAGGGCCAGGAAAACCTTTACATAACGACAAGCTTCGGATGTTATGCGTTGGAAGGAATTCTATACAAACAAATAATTATGTTCTACGAACTATTTAAACGTATATGATTCATGAAATGTATCCTAACAATGGTGGAATTGTTTCTGAAAACCTGGGCACCTGAACCCTACACTCCACCGGTATTCTGCAGAGCTGATCGTTCAGCGCAGCCCTACACCTCTATTCCAGCCCACACGACAGCACCACGCCAGTCGCGAGCGTGTGAGAGACAAGTTTCGTCACCGCTCCGCGGCCCGACTGTGACGTCACAGAACCGACTCGGTGCCGCCGGCGACCACGGACCACAGTCACTTTCGCAGCGACCACGGCTTCACTCTCACTTTCCGTCGCCGGGGGACCGGGGTAGGCCGGGACGGTGACCCCACCGACCTCCCGGCTGGCCGGGCATTTGCTCACACTTCCGAGGCCAGCGAAAACTCAGGTCACTGACTCAGCGGCTCAATAAGGAGGAGAGGAGCGGTCTCATTAAAGTCATGCAGAGAAGATTGCCTGCGCTCCTTATTTGTAGGCGTGAATCTGTTGAGGCGTGAATAGGTTAGGTACACTGGATCGTATTGTCACTTCATGGGTCGCTGCCGAGTAACCTGCAGTGTCATAGGCTTTCTCTAATGTGGCGAAAGTTTTCCGGCGGAGAGAATCGAACGCGGAACCTTTGATCACGAGTGAAATGTTACACTATAAACATGTCAGAGTGGAACACATGAGCAATATAAATAGCAGACAACTGTGTCACACGATTGTTACGTAAGGTATTGGGACAGATTTACTGCGAGCTTTATGTGTACATGTTTCTCCGGTACACATGTAAGCTATACAAATCAAAATAAAATAGGCAAAGTGTGCACGGGAGAGACACCCGACAGAGTGGAATGCTTATGACGTGCTTATGACCCTCTATACGAAATGAGTCTGGGAGGCGTCGCTATTTGTACACGGCTGTCGCTGAGTACAACGAGCTGCCGTCTGAGCTGCGTTGTTTGAATTACGCTAGTTGTAAACGCCAGCTCAAAGAATACCTGATGGAGCGTGAGCGTGAGACCTAGTCTTACGACTCACTGCACTCGTTTGATATATTGTATTGCAATGTGTTCTATGTGCTCTGTGATGTGTACATGACGTATGAGTGCATGGGCGTAGGAACGTCACGAAAAGTGTGTGTGTGTGTGTGTGTAGGGGGGGGGGGGGCAGTGAAACTTTGATCTTGTCTTGAGACAAACCAAAACCCCCTATTCACGATTTCTTTGCAGATTTGGACTCCTCTCGCCTTGGCGAACCGTTTGCCACCTAAAATATTCCTTATTAAGCAAAGGAAATACAAAACAGTAAAACAGATGGCCGAAAAGTGTGTGGGGGGGGGGGGGGGGGCATGCCCCCTCCCCTCCCCCTGTTCCTACGCCTATGTATTAGTGTTGCGTCATCCAAGCCCAATTATTTTTAGCGTGTTTCGACTCGAGCCATGTAATGGCCGTTGCATGCAGCGGATATGCCTCAGGAAGTGAAATAAATAAATAAATCTGCAACGGCTTCGTTTATTCGGTTCATCTGGAGCCCCTCCGTTCACAAGCACGATGAAACGAAAAAGCTGTCGTAGTAACCTTTCTTACAGCGACAAGAAGGAAGCAGCAGTTCGTTCTTCACAGTCTCAGAACGGCCAAGTTTGTTGTTCTCCGCCAACTAAGCAAACGAACCTTAAAAATCACATCACACGGACGCAACGCCAAGCTCACTATCCCGAGCAAAGCACAACAACAAGGCGGCTACGCATCAGCGCAAGACTTGGCCGCCGCTCCGCCAACAGCGAAGTTCTCCCCCAAGTTCGCCCGCCGCGTGTGGATTGTGAGTATACCTGGACCGAGCCCGGCCGCTCACTGGAGCTGACAGTGACGTCAGATGGCCTGCTGGACCGAGCCCGGCGGCTCACTGGAGCTGACAGTGACGTCAGATGGCCTGCTGGACCGAGCCCGGCCGCTCACTGGAGCTGACAGTGACGTCAGATGGCCTGCTGGACCGAGCCCGGCCGCTCACTGGAGCTGACAGTGACGTCAGATGGCCTGCTGGACCGAGTCCGGCCGCTCACTGGAGCTGACAGTGACGTCAGATGGCCTGCTGGACCGAGCCTGGCCGCTCACTGGAGCTGACAAGTGACGTCAGATGGCCTGCTGGACCGAGCCCGGCCGCTCACTGGAGCTGACAGTGACGTCAGATGGCCTGCTGGACCGAGTCCGGCCGCTCACTGGAGCTGACAGTGACGTCAGATGGCCTGCTGGACCGAGCCTGGCCGCTCACTGGAGCTGACAAGTGACGTCAGATGGCCTGCTGGACCGAGCCCGGCCGCTCACTGGAGCTGACAGTGACGTCAGATGGCCTGCGCTCCAGCCTCGTCCCTGTCCGCCCCAGTCCCGACCCGGTCCCGACCCGGTCCCGACAGACTGCCAACTTACTGCGGTTGGGCTGGGCTGGGCTGGGGGACGACCGCGCGCCATCGCCCAGAGCAACGCCGGCGGAACCGGACAAGGCGAGCTGTCTGCGTCACAGGTTCGATGTCGTCACGGAGGCGGCTCCGACCAGGTCACAGATCAACCAAGCGGAGGTCAGCGGTCTGAGGCTTCAGAGGTCACGAGCTGGTGCTGCTGTGGCTGGCAGAAGTGGAAGAGGTTCAGCACAGCCGGTAGCTTGCGGTCCAACACCGGCGTTGAAGCTGAGGCCCGCTCGCGTACAGCACGTCTCACAGGCACACATCGCAGTCGCCGGCCCGCGCTACCGACTGACGCCTGACGCCTGCCTGCCAAACAGGCAGTGTGACTCCGGCGGCGGGGGCACGGCCGATGTGTCGGGACGGCTGGCAGTGCCGCATATTTTACCGGACGAAGTGCGCAGAAGACCCGCCGTGGAGGCCCTGCAGCTCTATTGCAGTGCTCAGCGCGGCTCAGTGCAGGCCCTCGAGGCGCCATTGGCGGAATATTAAACGTGCCACGCTGCCATAACGAGGAACCGAAGGAGCTCCGAAGTCGTATTGGCCTTCGTCGAGCCATCTGAGACCAGTGGGAAAATGGCGGCTAACCAATGAAAAGCGGCGTCAGAAAGCGATATTCCTGTCTAATATTGAATACCGCGCGTAAATGCAAATACGCAGGGCGACAGAGAAGGGCCTTACTCCGCGCCAACTTAGCATAACCATAACCTGAAATGTGACGCGAGGCATCTCGGCCCAATGCATCCCTCGAGGTTCCTTTCTATTCCTCCCTAGTTGTGCCTCGTCCTGACCGACTCCTGCCCTGGTTTTCCTATACCAGTTGTCTGCGCAGCCTCACGTGCGCTGTGATTTGAATATAACGTCCGTTCGCGAGGCTCCAATGCTGCCTGGTTCGATTCTGAAACCTGTCTGCGCAGCCTGACAGACGCAGTGATTTGAATATAACGTCCGTTCGCCAGGCTCCAATGTCGGGCTCGATTCTGAAACCTGTCTGTGCAGCTGACTGGCGCTGAATAGCGCTATCCCGGCGGCCACAGAACGGCGACACAAACAGGCGGGAATAACAGCCGAACCGCCGCTGCAGTCGGCAGCGGCACACAGCGGCCAGTCGTGCCAAAAACATGTGCCAAAACATCGCCGGCGCCGCCGCGTAGATCGGGCCGAGAAGGTCGAATGGAAATCCGGCGGTCAAACAGACGCGCCAGACCGAAGGAGAAGCGGTTACAGTGATTTGAGATGCTATATGTGATGCTAGAATAGATAGCATATAGATGATATAGATATAGATATAGACCGCTAGACGTCGCGATTGGCGTCAACCAATATATTGACCTGCTATCACGTCACCAGTGCCGGCATTCTGCTCTGCACTTCTAATTTGATTTAATTTCAAAGCTAGCACGAGACGCAGAAAAAACAAAGGGCGAAACAATTGTTGAGTGCTTTATCACCATAATAATACATTATTACACGGCTCGTATGTTAACGGCTCATGTGATATTTTTACCTATTGCCCGGTGCCATGACGACGTCAAACAGCACAATAAAACTTATAGCACCTCAAGTTGGAAGTTGCATTAGGTTTTGAGGTCGTCATGGTTGTCATGGTAGCGGGCAATAGTAAGTTGCGCGTGCATTTGTGCTTTCCCAAAAAAATCAATTCTTGCCACATTCAGGTAGAAAGTCATTTTCATTTTGTAAGGAGTCGTAGTTAATGCCACTGGATAATTATCCTAATCTTACAAGCATGTCCGAAAAACCGCGCTTTGAGCTTCTTGATAAGCATGAACTCGAAGAACTGCTCTTTTCGCGAAGATCAGAGAGCACCAATCGAGCTATCAAAGCCGGAGGGGACGTATTCCTCCAATTTTTGTCTGCCAAAGGATTGTTCATGCACCACTTTTTAGATAACAATGATTCACTTGACAACGCAGTAAAGGAATTTTTCCTAACCGTAAAGCGCAAGGATGGCGAAAGATACAATTCCAAGAGCCTCCACGGCCTGAAGTACGGAATAAAGCAATTCCTAATCAAGGAATTGGGGAAGGATATCGGGGATGACAAAAGCTTCCCGTTGACTGCTGAGTCATTCAAGGTGGCCATGGCAGGGCTGGCCAGTGGCCATGTAATAAAATCAATAGTGCATGGGGGAGCGGGCAATAGTCGAAAATATTGACCTCTGTAACGTCACTGTCGCCCTCGGGTGAAGACCGTATAAAGTGCCATTGCCCTCGGCTTCGCCTCGGGCAATGGCACTTTATACGGTCTCCACCCTCGGGCTACAGTGACGTCACATCGGTCAATATTTTCGACTATTGCCCGCTCCCTCATGCACTATTCATATACCTTAAAAATTTCGGCTATATCAGATATACATGTCATATTCCAACCCCAGAACTCCAGAAGCCGAAAAATGAGTGTCGGAGAAATCGGCACCATGAGTCGCGAATGCTGCTGAATTGTTTTGCACTTCAGCTGGGTATCCTATATACCGGCCACCCCGACCACTCTGAATAGGCTGGATTTTTAACCGATCAGGGGGCAAACATCGGAAATTGGCGCTCGCGTGCTGGCAGGCCCAGAAATCATACTGCAAATTGGTGCTATATAGTTCATGTTGGCTACCTGATTATATCTTACACACCCCATTTCTGCCACGAATGACACGAAATTCATTGAAAAACAAACCAGTTACAGACCAGTTACGCCCACTGGTGAACATTTTAGATTTTCCTGTTTGAGCATTGCGCATTGCGATAAGTAACTGGGCTTAGCTCAGTGTATGAAACCAGCTGATGTCGGGCCATAACCTATTTCATCAGTGTCTAGATTTGACAGCCCGTGGGCCGTGCACCCGTACACTAATGGTGCATATAAAGTCAACAGTTGCCTTTGGAAATGGTTCAGCGCGTGCACCAAACACTGGCTCGGCAAATAACACTGTCTGACGCTAAGCAAACCATCAGCTGCAGTGTGCGGGGCCGTAGGTAATCAGTGCATTGCTGATATGGCCACAACACGGCCGGAGGTGGCTGCTGTAGGCAGACTGGTAGCAGCCGTCCACAGCCCCTAATGAACGGCCGGAGGTGGCTGCTGTAGGCAGACTGGTAGCAGCCGTCCACAGCCCCTAATGAACGGCCGGAGGTGGCTGCTGTAGGCAGACTGGTAGCAGCCGTCCACAGCCCCTAATGAATGGCCGGAGGTGGCTGCTGTAGGCAGACTGGTAGCAGCCGTCCACAGCCCCTAATGAATGGCCGGAGGTGGCTGCTGTAGGCAGACTGGTAGCAGCCGTCCACAGCCCCTAATGAATGGCCGGAGGTGGCTGCTGTAGGCAGACTGGTAGCAGCCGTCCACAGCCCCTAATGAATGGCCGGAGGTGGCTGCTGTAGGCAGACTGGTAGCAGCCGTCCACAGCCCCTAATGAACGGCCGGAGGTGGCTGAATGGCTAAATGAATGGCTGGGTGGCTGTCGGAAACTGCAGGTTCAGTCACACAACATACGGCGCCTAACGGCATGTGACGAAACAAGTCATTCGCCACCGCCCGGCGCAGGGTTGTTTCCACGCCGAGCAGGAGCGGCGTTACGACACGGCTGCACATTACCAGCCTCGGTTAGAGCACGACGGCAACTTCCGGGGTTCGGTCCACACAAGTCGATAGATGCTCTGGAGGCGCCACGGCAGGGGGCTCAGTCGCCCTGCGGCAGTGCGGTCGACAGTGTGATACATAAATTATCGTCTCGCCACAAAATAAGAAGATAGAGGACACATTATTCTCCCCTGAGGTTGCAATGGTTACTAGCCGCACATTGACTTAACATGCTCCGCCTCATCCCATGGTATCACATTCGAACCCGGACGATTCGCCTTCAGCCGCCCCGCGGGCCTCTATAGACCATGCGATCTCCAGAGGTGCCCGACGCTGCTGTAGTCGGCGGCGGCGCGCACCGGATGGTGACGCCACGACGCTGCTGTAGTCGGCGGCGGTGCGCACCGGATGGTGACGCCAGAGCCAAGTCACTGCCGCACCACCGGCCTGGCAGTGCCGCCGGACGTCTGGAGGCTCGACGCAGTGACGCGGGAAAACGTGACTGGCTGATTCACGGCGGCCATGATGCTGATGCGCCAGCACCCCAGCCCGCCCCGTCTGACCGCAGGCCACAGGCCCGTGTTTGTTTATGGCTCGGCAGATCCGCAGCCTCCAGAAATGGACACTCAGCCAGTGGAGCGTCCGAGCCACACAACTCACGGCTACGCCATTTATGTACTGTTAGTAGTAGTTACTGACTACTAACATCCACTAACACCACTCAGTGTTATGATATCCAGCTGTCACTGTCGCCGGTATACACCATGCGGCGGCAGACAGGCAGTGCGAGCACGCCCGGTGGTCCCCCTGCACCTGTGTCGGTGCCGCCTCGCGCACACCTGTCCCGGCCGGGCTATCTACCCATCACACCTGTCCGACCGCTATCCGTCCATCGGGACAGCGAGGGGAGCACGTGCGACGTGGGGGCGGTACGACAGGGGAGGCACTCAAGCGCAGCGTACTACCCTTCTGGCCGGAAACACGCCCCGGTGACTCCACGTCCTCTGCCCCTCGCTGGACACCGTACGCAGCAGTGCCGCCGCCGCCGCTCGACATACTGAAAATTCAGTCCTATGCAATGCTTGAGCATTGTCAAACATTCGATATCCTCTTTATGCCTATATGTGACGTAGTTAAATTTATCAGACAGATTCAAGAATTGTAAATACGAGCTTCTGTGTTTATCATGAAGAGCTACGCCGAATAAGATAACTTCGTCCGAAAGACGACAATCGCTGGAGCTCCTAAGCATTTCCCACCCAACTATTCAGTTCTGATAGCCTCCGACAGGGTTTGGAGCGTCTCCGACTAAAACCGCAGCCGGCGTGCCGGCGGTCCAGTGGTCACTGGGCGGCGTGCCGGTGCAGTGGTCACTGAGCGACCGTGGTCGGATGGAGATCCGTCGGAATGTGGCAGCACCTGCACAGCAGACGGCTGGTCCAGGTGGCCACCGCTGTACCCAGGTGTGAGCGCCGAGCGCGAGGCAACCGGGAAAAAGGGAGGCAGGCTCCGAGCTGCCGGATATACGCGGCGATCACCAGCGGTTGAGGCGAACAAGCAGCATGGTGCAGAGGGATCAACACACCACAGCCTAGACCCCTCTGAGGAAAACTAAAACACACAAGGGCGTATTCTGCTGAGTTGTGGGAGTGCAACACCAAAATCTGAATGGGAATTGGGTGTCGGGCAAGGACAGAAGAGGTATTGTCACGCGGCCTCCCGGTTAACCACGCCCGTGGCAGATGCCCCAAGATAGAGCGGTTCGCCGACCACACCACTGTGCCAGACTTCCGCCGGCGCAGTGCCTTCGTGGCACCGTGCTCTGACCTCGGTGACCTCTGATGACCCCTGACGCAGGACTCCGCGGACCCGACATCGCACGCCGCCAGCTCCGGCACCGTCTCGCACCGTTGACTCACGTCTGGGGTCATGTGGCGTCGAGTGCTGCCCCCTGACGGGAGCACACGGTAGCTCTGTACTTCTGACAGGCGGAGATGCAGACAGCAGTTAAACCCAGTCGTCCATAAAAGACAGGTTCCTGTGTACATGCCTGGACTCCGTCCGTCTCACCATCGTGGGGGGAGGGGGATATTGGTCATACTGAACTTTATCGTAGTGTCGGCAGTGGCGGATCCAGAGGGGGCATGGGTCATGCCCCCCCCCCCCTCCCCCTTGGGCCTTAAAGGGGTCCAATAACCAGAGGAGGCCCATAGCCAATCGAGGTGACTCGAAACGAATTCCACTCCGTTTTCGAACAACTCGCAAGTAAATTTGCCCACTCTGACCTCCAGAGGGCCCAGTCGGACTTCTAGAGGGCCCACTCTGACCTCTATACTCCATAGGGCCCATTCTGGCTTGAAAAGGGCCAATTCTAGTTTGTAGAGACCCATTTTGGAATGTGAAACGCATATTTTGAACTAAAAGGATCTATGCTGGCCTACATATTTTGTCTTCAAGGTCAAAAGGGCCCACCAAGGATTGAGGGGGACTACCAAGAACTGAGGGGGGCCACCAAGGCCTGGGGGCCCACTTCGCTACGTGGCCCCTCCTTGGCCGAATCCTGGATCCGCCGACCGCCACTGAGTGCCGGCGGAGGACGGAATGGGACTGGAGTGTACGGGCCCATGGGAAGGACCCGAGACACAAATGGCACCAGGGTCACTCCTCGAAAAATTGCGTTTACAGGTTTTTTAAACTTTTATATCCTAGAGGGCACTGACAAGTGGTACATCCAGAACGAAACAAACGAAGAAACTGCTAGTTGGGGGCTGGGGCCAAACGACTTACTTGTACGTACCTACATTAAGAACTGATTTAAAGCAAACACCACCGTATATAAGTTGCTTATATTTCCTGTAGGTAAATGCCAGAATATGTCAATGCTTAGCCGATTTCAGAGGCACACACAAGGGGCCAGGGGGGCACACGGGCCCGTGCCACCCCCCCCCCCCCCCCCCACTTAGTCCTTACGAAATGCGGGCCCTCTGAGGCGGCCCCGTAGGGCACCAGTTTGGTTGTATTTTTTAATACAAATCCGGATTTATTTTTTACAAATGAAAGTAAAAGTTTTACATTCTATATTTTCATCCGAAGGGCCCAGAGGCGAACACAAGGGGAGGCACACGGGCCCGTTCCCATTCCAAAATGCGGGGCACCTCTCCCTATGAGGCAGCCCCATGGGGCCCGTCCGGTTGTATTAATAAAATCCGGATGTATTTTTTTACTAATGAAAAGTTATTTTTTTTCATCCGAAGATGCCCACTGCGAAAATATAGAAAGCGAAATTATCGCGAAAATGTGTAACGGGTCGAAGCTCTAAAGATAATAAAAAAAACCACGAAGTGTGTCTCATACCAGAGGCGCACACGGGGGACAGACACACTGGCCCTAGCCCCCCCCCCCCCCCCCGCCCGTACAGGGGTCCTCATTAGGTCTGCAATGGTGGGGTCCTCTCGTGGTCCGACGGGCCCCTTGAGGTCGTGCCCCCCCCCCCCCCCCACACACACACACACGAAAATCCTGTGTGCGCGCCTGACCGATTTCAGTCGTTCTTTTTGGGGGGCGGTGGAATGAGCCTATGTCCGCCCCTGCGAAGGTAGGCACAAAATTGTATCACATAAATCTTTCAGCTTACCTTGAGATGGAGCAAATTTAGGCGCGGATGAAGTTCCTGACTGAAGAAAATTGGATACAAGCTAAAACCTTGACAGTTGACCGGCACAACTTTGACACGAACTTCCCCACCCAGACGGGTGTAATTTATCTACCGAGCAGACCGGTGAGCGCGCGCTGACTGCCGTCTGACGATGCCGCTCTGCTTTCAGTGTCAGCCGCCCACTTGGACGAGTCGATTCGCTGAAGGAGGGGTGCTTAGGGAGAAGCACCAATTTCCAGGAAAATTAGAAGTATATTAATAATTCACGAATTATAATTGCCTTTTTGGGAAAAAATAATATAAATGACACAAAGTTGACTGTCAATGATGTCCGACATTCTGTCAGTCATCATGGATAAGCCAAATCGATAAACAGCTTGAGCGACATCTATCGAACGTTGTGTAAAGCTTCAGTTCGTTGGCAACAGTCAAGGTGTCCTACAGTGGCCTGGAGCTGCCGCCTGCGTGTGTACACTGCACATACGTGCCAACTACCAAGGCCATAGAACAACCTGCAACGTGCCATCACAACAAGCCTATTCTAAGCCCGGTGTGACTAGCGAGGGTGTGTAAGAGGTCATTACCCTTTGGGCACTTTCCGATTGTCCGTGGTCCCTTTCTCCCTTGTCATAAGGTAGACACGAGAGTCTCGTGTCTCGTGCTCCAAGCCACGGTATATAGAATACTCTCCAGGCCTTGCCGAGAGTAGACTGTCGAGGGAAGATAGGCACCACTGGCGGATCCAGGAGGAGGGGGGGGGCATCAGGGGTAAGTTCCCCCTCCCCACACTGCCCACAGAAATCTGGGCGGGGGCCATTCAATACAAGTATGCCCCCACGCGCGTTCCCTGCACTGAACGTGAAAAACAATGATCTTAGGAGAAAATGGGGAAGTTAACAATTTATCGTAAAAATTTGCCTTTGCAGCAGTCAAAATCCAGCCATCCACAGTGAAACTGGAAAATTTCGCGCCGCTTCGCGGCATGACACAAGTTTCGCAATTGCTTATGCAAATTTTTAAAATGGGAAAATTAATTTAATTAAGTGTCTGGCAAAGGGTCTCCGTCCTTGCACTGGTGGATACAGGGGGATATCGGGGGAAAATTCCCACCGCACACACAGGAAACGGAGAGGGAGGGCATTCAATACAAGTATGCCTCCCCCGCGCGTTCCCTGCACTGAACGTGAAACATAATGATCTTACGAGAAAACTTCATGAAAACGGACGTTTTTTTTAATCTCTCGAGTGATTGAATTTAAAGTTTGTATGTATCCCTTTCTTGCAATGATAGACAAAACAGCGCACCTGATGCAATTCCAGCAGCCCCAGTGACACTTAAACCGCGCCCCACTGGGGGGAGGCAGAATTTGCCCCTCCCCTCCCGGATGTTCTCAATAACTTGAAAACTATGATAGATATCAATGTGAAACATTCAGTACTTATCCTGCATCAAGTCTAAGTCTTCTCACCAAATTTCAATGAAATTGTTGTACTATTTTGGGAGATAATGACGTTTTAATGACGTCATGTCATGCCATTTTTGGTGGAAAATGATAAATGTTTGACAAATCGTAGAAAATTAAGTTTTAAAGCAAATTGCAAATACAAAATGTCAAAGGAAAATAAATGACATTCGCTTCCAAATGGCTATCTCAGATTTCCGACATTTGGGGTTTTTGATCCCCCCCCAAAAAAAAAATGTTTTTTTCTCGGAAATCCACTTTTTTGTGAATTTGAAAAGTGAATTTATTAAGCTTGAATACCAAAATAAGGTGACCGGCCCAAATCCGCGGATAACAAAAAATGAGGTACCTTTTTGCCACAAAAAGTTCCTCCCACGGAGAGAGGCTGGATCCGCCAGTGATAGGCACCGGATTCAGACACCACGAGAGTGACGGGTCATGTCGCCTCTTATCAATAGACATTCCCCGAAGGCTGACAATAACAGCAATTTAAAGACAAAACACACACTTTGCAATAAAACGTGCCCGCCAGAACAGCGGGAATTTATTCCAGCTTGGGTGCTGACCGACCAGGAATTTTAAGTCGATTATTTTTTCCCAGCCAACGACATGGGGTTAATGTGAACAATTGCCAAAATTGAGGGGGCTGGAAGCTGTAGCCCCTCCCCCCCCCCCCCCCCCCCCTCTGCCAGTCTGCGTGTTCCCGTGCCTCTAGTACCCGCATTGGTCCACCTTGAAGGGATTGATTCAAAAGAATCTTGAAAACAGAATTATAATAGATATACCCCTACTTTGTACTATTTGCTCTAGTATTTTTAGTCATTGTTACCAGGGATGTAAGTATGTATAACTAACTTCAAATATTTTTATACATGTTAATATACAAGTATGTAGAAGGCGTAGTAGAACTATAACTACCTAATTAGAACACCCGCGCCTACATTGCGCTTTTTAATTGTCCAAATTGCATGACATTCTTACGAGGTTCCTGGTAAAAATGTGACTCAACTAGGATCGCCCGATCCCGTGCACTTAGCCACCTGGCACAGCCAGGACACCTTTCCCAGTGTCCACAAACACTATTATATGGACAGACCGGAGACCTCTAACCAGCGCAGCGGTTCAAACGAAAAGTATTTTAAATTACCGTCAACGCTCCACACAGACCAAGGAAACTACCGAGCTAGCCGAACGGGAATGCGCTGACACAAATCCCGAGAGCAGACGACAAAAAAGACGCACCATTTTCCCGCGCAGTTCTGCGCCGTTATTGTCACCAAAGGCCTCCGTCTGGAGATTTCTCCGCTGATTATTTCCGCAAGTCGGTCACGAATGGGGGCGCGACGGGAGAACAAGGGCTGGAGACACCGTGAGCGGGCCTGTGACGGGGCCGGGGGGCTGGGCACCTGTGAAGCGCCGCCGCAGCTGTCAGATGACGTGACAGCCAGGGCAGTGACGAGGGTCCCCGTCCGCCCGGCCGGCGCACACAGGCCACACAGGCGCCGCCGCCTCCCTCCAGTCACGAGGGTCGCCGTTCGCCCGGCCGGCGCACTCAGGCCACACAGGCGCCGCCGCCTCCCTCCAGTCACGAGGGTCGCCGTCCGCCCGGCCGGCGCACACAGGCCACACAGGCGCCGCCGCCTCCCTCCAGTCACGAGGGTCGCCGTCCGCCCGGCCGGCGCACACAGGCCACACAGGCGCCGCCGCCTCCCTCCAGTCACGAGGGTCGCCGTCCGCCCGGCCGGCGCACACAGGCCACACAGGCGCCGCCGCCTCCCTCCAGTCACGAGGGTCGCCGTCCGCCCGGCCGGCGCACTCAGGCCACACAGGCGCCGCCGCCTCCCTCCAGTGCAGTGACGAGGGTCCCCGTCCGCCCGGCCGGCGCACTCAGGCCACACAGGCGCCGCCGCCTCCCTCCAGTGCAGTGACGAGGGTCCCCGTCCGCCCGGCCGGCGCACTCAGGCCACACAGGCGCCGCCGCCTCCCTCCAGTCACGAGGGTCGCCGTCCGCCCGGCCGGCGCACTCAGGCCACACAGGCGCCGCCGCCTCCCTCCAGTCACGAGGGTCGCCGTCCGCCCGGCCGGCGCACTCAGGCCACACAGGCGCCGCCGCCTCCCTCCAGTCACGAGGGTCGCCGTCCGCCCGGCCGGCGCACTCAGGCCACACAGGCGCCGCCGCCTCCCTCCAGTCACGAGGGTCGCCGTCCGCCCGGCCGGCGCACACAGGCCACACAGGCGCCGCCGCCTCCCTCCAGTCACGAGGGTCGCCGTTCGCCCGGCCGGCGCACTCAGGCCACACAGGCGCCGCCGCCTCCCTCCAGTGACGAGGGTCGCCGTTCGCCCGGCCGGCGCACACAATGGGGCAGCGTTCCGGCCCGTCGGCCTGTCAACCTGACCTTAGTCAAATCCAATACAAGTTTCAGAGAACAGACTGACACAGGGATTCCAACAGGACTGAGGTCATTAAGCAGGGACGTAGGAACGTCATGCAAAATGAGAGGGCCAGTGAAAATTTGATCTCGACTTAAGAGAACCCCCCCCCCCCCTAGGCCCCTATGCACAATGTATTTACAGTTTTGAGCTCTTCTCGTCTTGGCGAAACTTTTGCCATCTCGAATTTCCTCATGAAGAAAAAGACAAGATTTTGGCCCCAAAAAAAGTGAGGGGGTCACCCCCTCCCCCTCCCCCCCCCCCCCCCCCTCCCCCCTGCTCCTACGCATATGCCATTAAGAGTTGACACTGCCAGACCATTTGTTGCGATTCAGTTTTTAGCTCTCTCACACCGGCACAGTGGATCGCGAAGGGGTGAGGCGTTTTATTTCAGGGAACCTCCCCGCCATAACCAGGTTTCTGCAGACCCGCTCAGAAGCTGTCACCGACCATGAGACCTCTGGGACGGGTGGAGATAATGCACTCCTCCCGCACTCCGCAGTTTGGCGGTTACGGGTCCCAGGCGGCCGGCGGCCTCCATCAGACGACACCGATGACTCGCCTTTCAGAAGGCGGAGGTATACCAGGAGGTGCGCCCCATGAGGCACCGTCTAAATGATTTGCTGATCCCTGTCTTCGATATTGTATTGGCACAGTGTATTGCATTATGCATGAAAAATTGCAGACACATCGCGACGCGTCAGAAATTGGATTGCCAAAGCAGACCTGGTCCACAAGTGATAAAGGGTAGACATAATTAAAGGGACATGACATCATTAAAGGGACATGACATCATGAAAGGGACATGCCGTCATTAAAGGGACATGACATCATTACATCACATGCTCGGAGAAAGCTTCGACAGCCAATTTCCGTGTCTTAGCGTGTCTCATTTTGTCAATGTTGCTGAGTTATGTAGGTAGACCTAGGGGGACATTCGAGGGTGGGATTATATATTTGCGAGCGGTTCCGTGCTAACAAAGCCACGTCGACGTCGGTAAAATATGCCACCATAACTTGGCGTCTATCTGCACAGACACTCGCCTTTGTTCGAGTTCATTGCTCAGATTTCATATTACTCGGCGCAATTTCGTTTCTCTTCAGGGGTTATGATGGTTGTGAGACATTTTTATCGGCCTTTACGCTTTAATATTGAACCGTTTCTGACAGGAATGAAAATGTCACCTTATCGTTTACTAAAGTTGAAGGAAGAGAAAGCAGAATAAAATGTATTTGATACATAACAAATGGATGCAGACCCAGAGCAAGCCATATAATACAAAGTTTCTGGATAAGTTCAAAGATAGATATAACTAACTTATTTGTCAATCAAACGTGATATGTATTTAATTAGCGTCCCGATTCAGAATTAATAAACGCCTAACAATCCAGCCTATAGGCATAGCGGAGAGGTGGAAGGCTACTGCCTACAGATTACAGCCAACAGCCCGCAGTGGAAAATTGGTACTTAAATTATCGTGACTTCAAGTTATCGTGTCCTCTAAAGCAACCTCAACCCTGGCTGCATACCAGCACACGACCCATCAGTGTCGTTCAGGGGTGTAGCTTCTCCAGAAAAGTTGGAGGGGGGGGGGGGGGGGGGGGGAGACTGAGCAGTGAGCTGGGAAAAATCGCTTTAAGGGAAATAATGACCTTTTGATTTTGTTAGCAACAATTTATTTGGCTATCGTTATGGTATTACAATGATGTGATCTAAATTTAAGAATTAAATAAAATGATTCACTTATTCAAAGTTGGAAGTCTGGAAAAAGTACAAACCAAGTACATATACTTCTTAAGGAGTTCATGATCGGTATTTTCCCTCCACTATTGGAAAGCGACACATTTGTATCGCTTTTGTATCAATCTGTTCAACGTTGTTGAATTACCTCTAAACAAATCGCCGACACTAAATAAGTCGCCGTCGATGTGCATCGATGGCTTTCGAATTATTATTTTTCATGATAATATAAAGCATAGTGTTACAGCCAGAGACAAAACTATACAAAACTCCTAATGTTGAAAATAAATGAGTCAATACAAAAAAAAATGAGGGTCGCAACCACTAACTAGGTCGGCGTTATATGCATCATACCTTTTTATTCAATGGTTGTTAATTGTAGAGGATCGTCGGGCATATAATCACAACAAGCAGAATACAAAATATATTTTCCACTCCATTGCGTAAACAAGCAATACGGGAAAAGCTCGCAGTTTGATGAGGACCAAAAAACTTGCAAGTACCGGTCGTTAAAATTATGGAACGCTTATCAACTTGAACTTGAAATATATTTCGGTAGGGAAGTTTGTATGCAAAATGTGATGAATTTACAATATATTTTGGTCTCGTCTGTCGATTTCAAGTAATAACTCTATGTGTGTGGGCAAACGTCATTATTTCCCTTTAGAGTACCATCAAAATCCACAAAAATACAGATTTCTCCCCGGAGTTGACCCACTTCCTCGTACCCATCGGTAAGACACGCTGAAGTGCCCCCCCCCCCCCCTCTCTCTCTTACACAAGGGCAGACGCACCTACAGATCTGTCTAGGCCTCACTCACTACTGGCAGAACCAGTTGGAGGAGGCTGAAGCCAAGTGGGGGGGGGGGGGGGGGGCTGAAGCCCCCTCAACTGAATAGGATCCTACACCCGTGGTGTCATTCTAAGGACAGGCACAGCGCAGAAACATAGTGTCGATGCCTGTAGGTACAGGTTTTCACGACTTCTTGGTTAAGGCAGCGGGAGATGAAAAAGGAGGACATCCATGTTGGAAGTGCCGGCGGAACATGCGACGACCGGGTAAGGCCCATATTCGGGGTATGCCCATATTCACCAATGTAAATCCTATGCAAATTTACCTGCAAAGGAATTCTTCATGCCTTTGCACGGCACACTGACACCACTGTTTCGTGCTTCGCTCTATACACAGGTCTATTTATAATGCACGAAATCAAAGAGACACACCGATGACCAGCGTCTCTGACGGAGCTGTCCGGACGCTCATACACCTGAAGCAACGCACCCAATGCATCACGCGGATGAGGCTGCACGGGTCTCATACGCATGTCCAAAAAAGGACTGTCCAGTGGTACATGTACGGCACCCGTTGTTCTGCACCCTGCCGGCGTCTCACCCCTCGCTGCGGTTCTGCCAGTAGTGAGTGAGGCCTAGACAGATCTGTAGGTGCGTCTGCCCTTGTGTAAGAGAGAGAGGGGGGGGGGGGGCACTTCAGCGTGTCTTACCGAGGTCGGCACGAAACTAGCTGACAGACACGGACTGCAGACGCCGACTGACAGACACAGACTGCAGACGCCGACTGACAGCGCACGGACTGCAGACGCCGACTGACAGCACACAGACTGCAGACGCCGACTGACAGACACAGACTGAAGACACCGACTGACAGACACAGACGACAGACGCCGACTGACAGCACACAGACTGCAGACGCCAACTGACAGACACAGACTGCAGACGCCGACTGACAGCACACAGACTGCAGACGCCGACTGACAGACACAGACTGCAGACGCCGACTGACAGACACATACTGCGGACGCCGACTGACAGACACAGACTACAGACGCCGACTGACAGACACAGACTGCGGACGCCGACTGACAGACACAGACTGCAGACGCCGACTGACAGACACAGACTGCAGACGCCGACTGACAGACACAGACTGCAGACGCCGACTGACAGCGCACGGTTTCCGTACCGGGAAGGCAAACGAGATATTCAGAACTATTGTATTTGTTTCAGCAAGGCAAATCGCTTTTATAGAATCGTGAATGTGTATTGCTCGTTTTTCCGTAAGTAATATTGCATAATCATATATGTCTGTTCCAGCATGATACGGTGTATAGCCATTCAGAGACACCAGGCTTCAATGAAATGTGCCTGAAGTCACTGCGACGCGAGGAGCAATAAGTCACGAAGGCTAAACCTGCTTAAAATTGATAGCTCGATCAGTACAAGCATTTCACAACTATCACAGCAGACGACTGGATTTAAGACCGATAGTGATGCCCATAAAACGTGACCTTAAACGTGTTGGACACACAGCCAATACAGGTTTACATAATCCTTCACTGTGGAAGCGTGCATTTGCAGCCGACGCTCACTCCGTCTTGATCTCGCCTTGTGACGACCGGTCATGACTGTTGCTTCGGCCTCTCAAGGTCACCGGCCGAGCCTCTCGCTGTGAGCTGGGTCCAAGGTCACCGACCGAGTCTCTGGCGGACGGTGTCCAAGGTCACCGACCGAGTCTCTGGCGGACGATGTACAAGGTCACCGACCGAGTTTCTGACAGATGGTGTCCATGTGGACCGAGTCTCTGGCGCACGGTGTCCAAGGTCACCGACCGAGTCTCTGGCAGACGGTGTCCAAGGTCACCGGCCGAGTCTCTGGCGGACGATGTACAAGGTCACCGACCGAGTCTCTGGCGGACGATGTACAAGGTCACCGACCGAGTCTCTGGCGGACGATGTACAAGGTCACCGACCGAGTCTCTGGCGGACGGTGTCCAAGGTCACTGACCGAGTCTCTGGCGCACGGTGTCCAAGGTCACCGACCGAGTCTCTGGCGGACGGTGTCCAAGGTCACTGACCGAGTCTCTGGCGGACGGTGTCCAAGGTCACCGATCGAGTCTCTGGCGCACGGTGTCCAAGGTCACCGGCCGAGTCTCTGGCGCACGGTGTCCAAGGTCACTGACCGAGTCTCTGGCGGACGGTGTACAAGGTCACCGACCGAGTTTCTGACAGATGGTGTCCATGTGGACCGAGTCTCTGGCGGACGGTGTCCATGTGGGGCCGAGTCTCTGACAGATGGTGTCCATGTGGGGCCGAGTCTCTGGCGGACGGTGTCCATGTGGGGACTGGTAAATTCCACCGCACGAACGGCAGACTGGAGATGAGAAATGTCTGGACTGCCGCCAGCACAAGGATAACAAGCTTTAACTAATCAAATACCATTCATGGAAACCGGGTGGTATGCAAGGATATTTATCTAAGATTTTCGTTAATTGAACGACAGTTGCCAGTTTTCGATAATTGGGCTCAGTTTTCGAGGATGGACTCTCAACGGCAGCGTCATGTAAGCACACATGGTGCTGCTCACAGGTGCCGGGCTCAGCAGTCGGCACACATGGTGCTGCTCACAGGTGCCGGGCTCAGCAGTCGGCACACATGGTCAGGTGCCGGGCTCAGCAGTCGGCACACATGGTGCTGCTCACAGGTGCCGGGCTCAGCAGTCGGCACACATGGTGCTGCTCACAGGTGCCGGGCTCAGCAGTCGGCACACATGGTGCTGCTCACAGGTGCCGGGCTCAGCAGTCGGCACACACGGTGCTGCTCACAGGTGCCGGGCTCAGCAGTCGGCACACATGGTGCTGCTCACAGGTGCCGGGCTCAGCAGTCGGCATACATGGTGCTGCTCACAGGTGCCGGGCTCAGCAGTCGGCACACATGGTGCTGCTCACAGGTGCCGGGCTCAGCAGTCGGCACACATGGTCAGGTGCCGGGCTCAGCAGTCGGCACACATGGTGCTGCTCACAGGTGCCGGGCTCAGCAGTCGGCATACCTGGTGCTGCTCACAGGTGCCGGGCTCAGCAGTCGGCACACATGGTCAGGTGCCGGGCTCAGCAGTCGGCACACATGGTGCTGCTCACAGGTGCCGGGCTCAGCAGTCGGCATACCTGGTGCTGCTCACAGGTGCCGGGCTCAGCAGTCGGCACACATGGTCAGGTGCCGGGCTCAGCAGTCGGCATACATGGTGCTGCTCACAGGTGCCGGGCTCAGCAGTCGGCACATATGGTGCTGCTCACAGGTGCCGGGCTCAGCAGTCGGCATACCTGGTGCTGCTCACAGGTGCCGGGCTCAGCAGTCGGCACACATGGTCAGGTGCCGGGCTCAGCAGTCGGCACACATGGTGCTGCTCACAGGTGCCGGGCTCAGCAGTCGGCATACCTGGTGCTGCTCACAGGTGCCGGGCTCAGCAGTCGGCACACATGGTCAGGTGCCGGGCTCAGCAGTCGGCACACATGGTGCTGCTCACAGGTCCCGGGCTCAGCAGTCGGCACACATGGTGCTGCTCACAGGTGCCGGGCTCAGCAGTCGGCACACATGGTGCTGCTCACAGGTGCCGGGCTCAGCAGTCGGCACACATGGTGCTGCTCACAGGTGCCGGGCTCAGCAGTCGGCACATATGGTGCTGCTCACAGGTGCCGGGCTCAGCAGTCGGCATACCTGGTGCTGCTCACAGGTGCCGGGCTCAGCAGTCGGCACACATGGTCAGGTGCCGGGCTCAGCAGTCGGCACACATGGTGCTGCTCACAGGTCCCGGGCTCAGCAGTCGGCACACATGGTGCTGCTCACAGGTGCCGGGCTCAGCAGTCGGCACACATGGTGCTGCTCACAGGTGCCGGGCTCAGCAGTCGGCACATATGGTGCTGCTCACAGGTGCCGGGCTCAGCAGTCGGCATACCTGGTGCTGCTCACAGGTGCCGGGCTCAGCAGTCGGCACACATGGTCAGGTGCCGGGCTCAGCAGTCGGCACACATGGTGCTGCTCACAGGTCCCGGGCTCAGCAGTCGGCACACATGGTGCTGCTCACAGGTGCCGGGCTCAGCAGTCGGCACACATGGTGCTGCTCACAGGTGCCGGGCTCAGCAGTCGGCACACATGGTGCTGCTCACAGGTGCCGGGCTCAGCAGTCGGCACATATGGTGCTGCTCACAGGTGCCGGGCTCAGCAGTCGGCTCACAGGTGCCGGGCTCAGCAGTCGGCACACATGGTCAGGTGCCGGGCTCAGCAGTCGGCACACATGGTGCTGCTCACAGGTGCCGGGCTCAGCAGTCGGCACACATGGTGCTGCTCACAGGTGCCGGGCTCAGCAGTCGGCACACATGGTGCTGCTCACAGGTGCCGGGCTCAGCAGTCGGCACACATGGTGCTGCTCACAGGTCCCGGGCTCAGCAGTCGGCACACATGGTGCTGCTCACAGGTGCCGGGCTCAGCAGTCGGCACACATGGTGCTGCTCACAGGTGCCGGGCTCAGCAGTCGGCATACCTGGTGCTGCTCACAGGTGCCGGGCTCAGCAGTCGGCACACATGGTGCTGCTCACAGGTGCCGGGCTCAGCAGTCGGCATACCTATCCGCGCGTCTCATCGCTCCGTTCAGCACCCTATCGTAACTCGTAGGTCTGTTTCATGATTACTTTCAGGCGCATGACACGGACGCGCTTTTTACAAGGGAGTTGCCGTTCCCCCTCCTCCCCCTGTTCCCCCGGTGCCGGCCGGTGCCGGCCAGTCCCGTTTCGTTTGCAGTGTCCCGCGTGGGCGGAACAGACAGCTGCAGAGACAAATCACCGGACTGCCCAGACCGGTTCCCAGACGGCGACATGGGCCGACACGAGCTCAGGTATCATCCTGTGTCACAGTACAGCGGGCCGACACGAGCTCAGGTGCCGTCACGAGCCCAGGTACAACACATGGTCCGACACGGGCTCAGGTGCCGTCACGAGCCCAGGTACAACACATGGTCCGACATGGGCTCAGGTGCCGTCACGAGCCCAGGTACAACACATGGTCCGACACGGGCTCAGGTGCCGTCACGAGCCCAGGTACAAGACATGGTCCGACACGAAGACGTGGGCCGACACGGGCTCAGGTGCCGACACGAGCCCAGGTGCCGTCACGAGCCCAGGCACAAGACATGGTCCGACACGAAGACGTGGGCCGACACGGGCTCAGGTGCCGTCACGAGCCCAGGTACAAGACATGGTCCGACACGAAGACGTGGGCCGACACGAGCTCAGGTGCCGACACGAGCCCAGGTGCCGTCACGAGCCCAGGCACAAGACATGGTCCGACACGAAGACGTGGGCCGACACGGGCTCAGGTGCCGACACGAGCCCAGGTGCCGTCACGAAGCACAGTGCAGTGGACCGTCTCGAGTACAGGTACCGTCTCATATCACAGTGTAGTGGACCGTCTCGAGTACAGGTACCGTCTCGAGTACAGGTACCGTCTCATATCACAGTGCAGTGGACCGTCTCGAGTACAGGTACCGTCTCATATCACAGTGTAGTGGACCGTCTCGAGTACAGGTACCGTCTCGAGTACAGGTACCGTCTCATATCACAGTGTAGTGGACCGTCTCGAGTACAGGTACCGTCTCATATCACAGTGTAGTGGACCGTCTCGAGTACAGGTACCGTCTCGAGTACAGGTACCGTCTCGAGTACAGGTACCGTCTCGAGTACAGGTACCGTCTCATGTCACAGTGTAGTGGACCGTCTCGAGTACAGGTACCGTCTCGAGTACAGGTACCGTCTCATATCACAGTGTAGTGGACCGTCTCGAGTACAGGTACCGTCTCATATCACAGTGTAGTGGACCGTCTCGAGTACAGGTACCGTCTCATGGCACAGTGTAGTGGACCGTCTCGAGTACAGGTACCGTCTCATGTCACAGTGTAGTGGACCGTCTCGAGTACAGGTACCGTCTCGAGTACAGGTACCGTCTCATATCACAGTGTAGTGGACCGTCTCGAGTACAGGTACCGTCTCGAGTACAGGTACCGTATCCTATCACAGTGTAGTGGACCGTCTCGAGTACAGGTACCGTCTCGAGTACAGGTACCGTCTCATATCACAGTGTAGTGGACCGTCTCGAGTACAGGTACCGTCTCCTATCACAGTGTAGTGGACCGTCTCGAGTACAGGTACCGTCTCATATCACAGTGTAGTGGACCGTCTCGAGTACAGGTACCGTCTCGAGTACAGGTACCGTCTCATGTCACAGTATAGTGGACCGTCTCGAGTACAGGTACCGTCTCGAGTACAGGTACCGTCTCATATCACAGTGTAGTGGACCGTCTCGAGTACAGGTACCGTATCATATCACAGTGTAGTGGACCGTCTCGAGTACAGGTACCGTCTCATGTCACAGTGTAGTGGACCGTCTCGAGTACAGGTACCGTCTCATGTCACAGTGTAGTGGACCGTCTCGAGTACAGGTACCGTCTCGAGTACAGGTACCGTCTCCTATCACAGTGTAGTGGACCGTCTCGAGTACAGGTACCGTCTCGAGTACAGGTACCGTCTCATATCACAGTGTAGTGGACCGTCTCGAGTACAGGTACCGTCTCCTATCACAGTGTAGTGGACCGTCTCGAGTACAGGTACCGTCTCGAGTACAGGTACCGTCTCATATCACAGTGTAGTGGACCGTCTCGAGTACAGGTACCGTCTCATATCACAGTGTAGTGTACCGTCTCGAGTACAGGTACCGTCTCGAGTACAGGTACCGTCTCGAGTACAGGTATCGTCTCATATCACAGTGTAGTGTACCGTCTCGAGTACAGGTACCGTCTCATATCACAGTGTAGTGGACCGTCTCGAGTACAGATACCGTCTCATATCACAGTGTAGTGTACCGTCTCGAGTACAGGTACCGTCTCGAGTACAGGTACCGTCTCGAGTACAGGTACCGTCTCATATCACAGTGTAGTGGACCGTCTCGAGTACAGGTACCGTCTCATATCACAGTGTAGTGGACCGTCTCGAGTACAGGTACCGTCTCGAGTACAGGTACCGTCTCATATCACAGTGTAGTCGACCGTCTCGAGTACAGGTACCGTCTCGAGTACAGGTACCGTCTCATATCACAGTGCAGTGGACCGTCTCGAGTACAGGTACCGTCTCGAGCACAGGTACCGTCTCATATCACAGTGCAGTGGACCGTCTCGAGTACAGGTACCGTCGCATAGCACAGTGTAGTGGACCGTCTCGAGTACAGGTACCGTCTCATATCACAGTGTAGTGGACCGTCTCGAGTACAGGTACTGTCTCAAGTACAGGTACCGTCTCATATCACAGTGTAGTGGACCGTCTCGAGTACAGGTACTGTCTCGAGTACAGGTACCGTCTCATATCACAGTGCAGTGGACCGTCTCGAGTACAGGTACCGTCTCATATCACAGTGTAGTGGACCGTCTCGAGTACAGGTACCGTCTCGAGTACAGGTACCGTCTCCTATCACAGTGTAGTGGACCGTCTCGAGTACAGGTACCGTCTCGAGTACAGGTACCGTCTCATATCACAGTGTAGTGGACCGTCTCGAGTACAAGTACCGTCTCGAGTACAGGTACCGTCTCATATCACAGTGTAGTGGACCGTCTCGAGTACAGGTACCGTCTCATATCACAGTGTAGTGGACCGTCTCGAGTACAGGTACCGTCTCCTATCACAGTGTAGTGGACCGTCTCGAGTACAGGTACCGTAAGTCGATCAAGTGTAGTGGAAGTCACAGGTACTGGGTACGTCTATCTCAGAGTACAGGTACCGTCTCGAGTACAGGTACCGTCTCAGTGAGTGGACAGTGTACGGAGTTCATATCAAGTGTAGTGGACCGTCTCGAGTACAGGTACCGTCTCGAGTACAGGTACCGTCATATCACAGTGTAGTGGACCGTCTCGAGTACAGGTACCGTCTCATATCACAGTGTAGTGGACCGTCTCGAGTACAGGTACCGTCATCAGTAGTACGGAAAGTGTGGTAAGGTACGTCGTAACAGGTGTGACCGTTAGACAGGGACCGTATCTCAGAGAGTAGGACCGTCTCATAGTCACAGTGCAGTGGACCGTCTCGAGTACAGGTACCGTCTCATATCACAGTGTAGTGGACCGTCTCGAGTACAGGTACCGTCTCATATCACAGTGTAATGGACCGTCTCGAGTACAGGTACCGTCTCGAGTACAGGTACCGTCTCGAGTACAGGTATCGTCTCATATCACAGTGTAGTGGACCGTCTCGAGTACAGGTACCGTCTCATATCACAGTGTAGTGGACCGTCTCGAGTACAGGTACCGTCTCGAGTACAGGTACCGTCTCATATCACAGTGCAGTGGACCGTCTCGAGTACAGGTACCGTCTCATATCACAGTGTAGTGGACCGTCTCGAGTACAGGTACCGTCTCGAGTACAGGTACCGTCTCCTATCACAGTGTAGTGGACCGTCTCGAGTACAGGTACCGTCTCGAGTACAGGTACCGTCTCGAGTACAGGTACCGTCTCCTATCACAGTGTAGTGGACCGTCTCGAGTACAGGTACCGTCTCGAGCACAGGTACCGTCTCATATCACAGTGTAGTGGACCGTCTCGAGTACAGGTACCGTCTCGTATCACAGTGTAGTGGACCGTCTCGAGTACAGGTACCGTCTCCTATCACAGTGTAGTGGACCGTCTCGAGTACAGGTACCGTCTCGAGTACAGGTACCGTCTCATATCACAGTGTAGTGGACCGTCTCGAGTACAGGTACCGTCTCATATCACAGTGTAGTGGACCGTCTCGAGTACAGGTACCGTCTCCTATCACAGTGTAGTGGACCGTCTCGAGTACAGGTACCGTCTCGAGTACAGGTACCGTCTCATATCACAGTGTAGTGGACCGTCTCGAGTACAGGTACCGTCTCGAGTACAGGTACCGTCTCATATCACAGTGCAGTGGACCGTCTCGAGTACAGGTACCGTCTCATATCACAGTGTAGTGGACCGTCTCGAGTACAGGTACCGTCTCGAGTACAGGTACCGTCTCATATCACAGTGTAGTGGACCGTCTCGAGTACAGGTACCGTCTCGAGTACAGGTACCGTCTCATATCACAGTGCAGTGGACCGTCTCGAGTACAGGTACCGTCTCATATCACAGTGTAGTGGACCGTCTCGAGTACAGGTACCGTCTCGAGTACAGGTACCGTCTCATATCACAGTGCAGTGGACCGTCTCGAGTGCAGGTACCGTCTCATATCACAGTGTAGTGGACCGTCTCGAGTACAGGTACCGTCGAGTACAGGTACCGTCTCATATCACAGTGTAGTGGACCGTCTCGAGTACAGGTACCGTCTCGAGTACAGGCACCGTCTCATATCACAGTGTAGTGGACCGTCTCGAGTACAGGTACCGTCTCGAGTACAGGTACCGTCTCATATCACAGTGTAGTGGACCGTCTCGAGTACAGGTACCGTCTCATATCACAGTGCAGTGGACCGTCTCGAGTACAGGTACCGTCTCATATCACAGTGCAGTGGACCGTCTCGAGTACAGGTACCGTCTCATATCACAGTGTAGTGGACCGTCTCGAGTACAGGTACCGTCTCATATCACAGTGTAGTGGACCGTCTCGAGTGCAGGTACCGTCTCATATCACAGTTTAGTGGACCGTCTCGAGTACAGGTACCGTCTCATGTCACAGTGTAGTAGACCGTCTCGAGTACAGGTACCGTCTCATATCACAGTGTAGTGGACCGTCTCGAGTACAGGTACCGTCTCATATCACAGTGCAGTGGACCGTCTCGAGTACAGGCACCGTCTCATATCACAGTGTAGTGGACCGTCTCGAGTACAGGCACCGTCTCGAGTACAGGTACCGTCTCGAGTACATGTACCGTCTCATATCACAGTGCAGTGGACCGTCTCGAGTACATGTGCCGTCTGATATCACAGTGTAGTGGACCGTCTCGAGTACAGGTACCGTCTCCTATCACAGTGTAGTGTACCGTCTCGAGTACAGGTACCGTCTCATATCACAGTACAGTGGACCGTCTCGAGTACAGGTACCGTCTCGAGTACAGGTACCGTCTCATAGCACAGTATAGTGGACCGTCTCGAGTACAGGTACCGTCTCGAGTACAGGTACCGTCTCATAGCACAGTGTAGTGGACCGTCTCGAGTACAGGTACCGTCTCCTATCACAGAGTAGTGGACCGTCTCGAGTACAGGTACCGTCTCGAGTACAGGTACCGTCTCATATCACAGTGTAGTGGACCGTCTCGAGTACAGGCACCGTCTCGAGTACAGGTACCGTCTCGAGTACAGGTACCGTCTCATATCACAGTGCAGTGGACCGTCTCGAGTACAGGTACCGTCTCATAGCACAGTGTAGTGGACCGTCTCGAGTACAGGTACCGTCTCATAGCACAGTGTAGTGGACCGTCTCGAGTACAGGTACCGTCTCGAGTACAGGTACCGTCTCCTATCACAGTGTAGTGGACCGTCTCGAGTACAGGTACCGTCTCGAGTACAGGTACCGTCTCATATCACAGTGTAGTGGACCGTCTCGAGTACAGGTACCGTCTCATATCACAGTGTAGTGGACCGTCTCGAGTACAGGTACCGTCTCGAGTACAGGTACCGTCTCATATCACAGTGTAGTGGACCGTCTCGAGTACAGGCACCGTCTCATATCACAGTGCAGTGGACCGTCTCGAGTACAGGTACCGTCTCATATCACAGTGTAGTGGACCGTCTCGAGTACAGGTACCGTCTCATATCACAGTGTAGTGGACCGTCTCGAGTACAGGTACCGTCTCATATCACAGTGCAGTGGACCGTCTCGAGTACAGGTACCGTCTCATATCACAGTGCAGTGGACCGTCTCGAGTACAGGTACCGTCTCGAGTGCAGGTACCGTCTCGAGTACAGGTACCGTCTCATATCACAGTGTAGTGGACCGTCTCGAGTACAGGTACCGTCTCATATCACAGTGTAGTGTACCGTCTCGAGTACAGGTACCGTCTCGAGTACAGGTACCGTCTCGAGTACAGGTACCGTCTCATATCACAGTGTAGTGGACCGTCTCGAGTACAGGTACCGTCTCATATCACAGTGTAGTGGACCGTCTCGAGTACAGGTACCGTCTCGAGTACAGGTACCGTCTCATATCACAGTGTAGTGGACCGTCTCGAGTACAGGTACCGTCTCATATCACAGTGTAGTGGACCGTCTCGAGTACAGGTACCGTCTCGAGTACAGGTACCGTCTCATATCACAGTGTAGTGGACCGTCACGAGTACAGGTACCGTCTCATATCACAGTGCAGTGGACCGTCTCGAGTACAGGTACCGTCTCATATCACAGTGTAGTGGACCGTCTCGAGTACAGGTACCGTCTCATATCACAGTGTAGTGGACCGTCTCGAGTACAGGTACCGTCTCATATCACAGTGCAGTGGACCGTCCCGAGTACAGGTACCGTCTCATATCACAGTGCAGTGGACCGTATCGAGTACAGGTACCGTCTCGAGTGCAGGTACCGTCTCGAGTACAGGTACCGTCTCATATCACAGTGTAGTGGACCGTCTCGAGTACAGGTACCGTCTCATATCACAGTGTAGTGTACCGTCTCGAGTACAGGTACCGTCTCGAGTACAGGTACCGTCTCGAGTACAGGTACCGTCTCATATCACAGTGTAGTGGACCGTCTCGAGTACAGGTACCGTCTCATATCACAGTGTAGTGGACCGTCTCGAGTACAGGTACCGTCTCATATCACAGTGTAGTGTACCGTCTCGAGTACAGGTACTGTCTCGAGTACAGGTACCGTCTCGAGTACAGGCACCGTCTCATATCACAGTGTAGTGGACCGTCTCGAGTACAGGTACCGTCTCGAGTACAGGTACCGTCTCATATCACAATGTAGTGGACCGTCTCGAGTACAGGTACCGTCTCATATCACAGTGTAGTGGACCGTCTCGAGTACAGGTACTGTCTCGAGTACAGGTACCGTCTCGAGTACAGGCACCGTCTCATATCACAGTGTAGTAGACCGTCTCGAGTACAGGTACCGTCTCGAGTACAGGTACCGTCTCATATCACAGTGTAGTGGACCGTCTCGAGTACAGGTACCGTCTCATATCACAGTGTAGTGGACCGTCTCGAGTACAGGTACCGTCTCGAGTACAGGTACCGTCTCATATCACAGTGTAGTGAACCGTCTCGAGTACAGGTACCGTCTCATATCACAGTGTAGTGGACCGTCTCGAGTACAGGTACCGTCTCGAGTACAGGTACCGTCTCATATCACAGTGTAGTGGACCGTCTCGAGTACAGGTACCGTCTCCTATCACAGTCCAGTGGACCGTCTCGAGTACAGGTACCGTCTCGAGTACAGGTACCGTCTCATATCACAGTGTAGTGGACCGTCTCGAGTACAGGTACCGTCTCAAATCACAGTGTAGTGGACCGTCTCGAGTACAGGTACCGTCTCCTATCACAGTCCAGTGGACCGTCTCGAGTACAGGTACCGTCTCGAGTACAGGTACCGTCTCATATCACAGTGTAGTGGACCGTCTCGAGTACAGGTACCGTCTCGAGTACAGGTACCGTCTCATATCACAGTGCAGTGGACCGTCTCGAGTACAGGTACCGTCTCATATCACAGTGTAGTGGACCGTCTCGAGTACAGGTACCGTCTCGAGTACAGGTACCGTCTCATATCACAGTGCAGTGGACCGTCTCGAGTGCAGGTACCGTCTCATATCACAGTGTAGTGGACCGTCTCGAGTACAGGTACCGTCGAGTACAGGTACCGTCTCATATCACAGTGTAGTGGACCGTCTCGAGTACAGGTACCGTCTCGAGTACAGGCACCGTCTCATATCACAGTGTAGTGGACCGTCTCGAGTACAGGTACCGTCTCGAGTACAGGTACCGTCTCATATCACAGTGTAGTGGACCGTCTCGAGTACAGGTACCGTCTCATATCACAGTGCAGTGGACCGTCTCGAGTACAGGTACCGTCTCATATCACAGTGCAGTGGACCGTCTCGAGTACAGGTACCGTCTCATATCACAGTGTAGTGGACCGTCTCGAGTACAGGTACCGTCTCATATCACAGTGTAGTGGACCGTCTCGAGTGCAGGTACCGTCTCATATCACAGTTTAGTGGACCGTCTCGAGTACAGGTACCGTCTCATGTCACAGTGTAGTAGACCGTCTCGAGTACAGGTACCGTCTCATATCACAGTGTAGTGGACCGTCTCGAGTACAGGTACCGTCTCATATCACAGTGCAGTGGACCGTCTCGAGTACAGGCACCGTCTCATATCACAGTGTAGTGGACCGTCTCGAGTACAGGCACCGTCTCGAGTACAGGTACCGTCTCGAGTACATGTACCGTCTCATATCACAGTGCAGTGGACCGTCTCGAGTACATGTGCCGTCTGATATCACAGTGTAGTGGACCGTCTCGAGTACAGGTACCGTCTCCTATCACAGTGTAGTGTACCGTCTCGAGTACAGGTACCGTCTCATATCACAGTACAGTGGACCGTCTCGAGTACAGGTACCGTCTCGAGTACAGGTACCGTCTCATAGCACAGTATAGTGGACCGTCTCGAGTACAGGTACCGTCTCGAGTACAGGTACCGTCTCATAGCACAGTGTAGTGGACCGTCTCGAGTACAGGTACCGTCTCCTATCACAGAGTAGTGGACCGTCTCGAGTACAGGTACCGTCTCGAGTACAGGTACCGTCTCATATCACAGTGTAGTGGACCGTCTCGAGTACAGGCACCGTCTCGAGTACAGGTACCGTCTCGAGTACAGGTACCGTCTCATATCACAGTGCAGTGGACCGTCTCGAGTACAGGTACCGTCTCATAGCACAGTGTAGTGGACCGTCTCGAGTACAGGTACCGTCTCATAGCACAGTGTAGTGGACCGTCTCGAGTACAGGTACCGTCTCGAGTACAGGTACCGTCTCCTATCACAGTGTAGTGGACCGTCTCGAGTACAGGTACCGTCTCGAGTACAGGTACCGTCTCATATCACAGTGTAGTGGACCGTCTCGAGTACAGGTACCGTCTCATATCACAGTGTAGTGGACCGTCTCGAGTACAGGTACCGTCTCGAGTACAGGTACCGTCTCATATCACAGTGTAGTGGACCGTCTCGAGTACAGGCACCGTCTCATATCACAGTGCAGTGGACCGTCTCGAGTACAGGTACCGTCTCATATCACAGTGTAGTGGACCGTCTCGAGTACAGGTACCGTCTCATATCACAGTGTAGTGGACCGTCTCGAGTACAGGTACCGTCTCATATCACAGTGCAGTGGACCGTCTCGAGTACAGGTACCGTCTCATATCACAGTGCAGTGGACCGTCTCGAGTACAGGTACCGTCTCGAGTGCAGGTACCGTCTCGAGTACAGGTACCGTCTCATATCACAGTGTAGTGGACCGTCTCGAGTACAGGTACCGTCTCATATCACAGTGTAGTGTACCGTCTCGAGTACAGGTACCGTCTCGAGTACAGGTACCGTCTCGAGTACAGGTACCGTCTCATATCACAGTGTAGTGGACCGTCTCGAGTACAGGTACCGTCTCATATCACAGTGTAGTGGACCGTCTCGAGTACAGGTACCGTCTCGAGTACAGGTACCGTCTCATATCACAGTGTAGTGGACCGTCTCGAGTACAGGTACCGTCTCATATCACAGTGTAGTGGACCGTCTCGAGTACAGGTACCGTCTCGAGTACAGGTACCGTCTCATATCACAGTGTAGTGGACCGTCACGAGTACAGGTACCGTCTCATATCACAGTGCAGTGGACCGTCTCGAGTACAGGTACCGTCTCATATCACAGTGTAGTGGACCGTCTCGAGTACAGGTACCGTCTCATATCACAGTGTAGTGGACCGTCTCGAGTACAGGTACCGTCTCATATCACAGTGCAGTGGACCGTCCCGAGTACAGGTACCGTCTCATATCACAGTGCAGTGGACCGTATCGAGTACAGGTACCGTCTCGAGTGCAGGTACCGTCTCGAGTACAGGTACCGTCTCATATCACAGTGTAGTGGACCGTCTCGAGTACAGGTACCGTCTCATATCACAGTGTAGTGTACCGTCTCGAGTACAGGTACCGTCTCGAGTACAGGTACCGTCTCGAGTACAGGTACCGTCTCATATCACAGTGTAGTGGACCGTCTCGAGTACAGGTACCGTCTCATATCACAGTGTAGTGGACCGTCTCGAGTACAGGTACCGTCTCATATCACAGTGTAGTGTACCGTCTCGAGTACAGGTACTGTCTCGAGTACAGGTACCGTCTCGAGTACAGGCACCGTCTCATATCACAGTGTAGTGGACCGTCTCGAGTACAGGTACCGTCTCGAGTACAGGTACCGTCTCATATCACAATGTAGTGGACCGTCTCGAGTACAGGTACCGTCTCATATCACAGTGTAGTGGACCGTCTCGAGTACAGGTACTGTCTCGAGTACAGGTACCGTCTCGAGTACAGGCACCGTCTCATATCACAGTGTAGTAGACCGTCTCGAGTACAGGTACCGTCTCGAGTACAGGTACCGTCTCATATCACAGTGTAGTGGACCGTCTCGAGTACAGGTACCGTCTCATATCACAGTGTAGTGGACCGTCTCGAGTACAGGTACCGTCTCGAGTACAGGTACCGTCTCATATCACAGTGTAGTGAACCGTCTCGAGTACAGGTACCGTCTCATATCACAGTGTAGTGGACCGTCTCGAGTACAGGTACCGTCTCGAGTACAGGTACCGTCTCATATCACAGTGTAGTGGACCGTCTCGAGTACAGGTACCGTCTCCTATCACAGTCCAGTGGACCGTCTCGAGTACAGGTACCGTCTCGAGTACAGGTACCGTCTCATATCACAGTGTAGTGGACCGTCTCGAGTACAGGTACCGTCTCAAATCACAGTGTAGTGGACCGTCTCGAGTACAGGTACCGTCTCCTATCACAGTCCAGTGGACCGTCTCGAGTACAGGTACCGTCTCGAGTACAGGTACCGTCTCATATCACAGTGTAGTGGACCGTCTCGAGTACAGGTACCGTCTCATATCACAGTGTAGTGGACCGTCTCGAGTACAGGTACCGTCTCATATCACAGTGTAGTGGACCGTCTCGAGTACAGGTACCATCTCCTATCACAGTCCAGTGGACCGTCTCGAGTACAGGCACCGTCTCGAGTACAGGTACCGTCTCGAGTACAGGTACCGTCTCATATCACAGTGTAGTGGACCGTCTCGAGTACAGGTACCATCTCATATCACAGTGCAGTGGACCGTCTCGAGTACAGGTACCATCTCATATCACAGTGTAGTGGACCGTCTCGAGTACCGGTACCGTGTTTTTGGGGTGTGGTTTTTTCTTTCAAGAATGGCCTCAGGACCCGGCGCGGGAGATGTTTACCGTCGAAATAGCGCCTCGGAAATGCAGCAGCAAAGCCAAATAATATGCAGGTATTTTACACACTGCCCAAACATAACAAATTTCCAGTCCTGAAGCCATTCTTTAAAAAAAAAAATCGAGCCAGCGGCTCGATTTTTTCTTTATTTATAAGAATGGCCACAAGCGCTCACATGTGATTGTGAACATGTTCGGCAGTATGATGCTCCGCTTGACATATAAGCCTCAATTAATAAATGCAAGCTACTTGTGCCCCCGTCTGTCTTGCGATTGTCCGTGACCTCCGCGAGTAGTTTTACTCACGACGTCACTGAGCTGGTCCACGGCAGCCACTCCGATCTGTCCCATGTCAGACCTGTCGCCAGCACACGTCTGACCTGTCGCCAGACGTGTCATGTCAGACCTGTCGCCAGCACACGTCTCTGGCTCAATGGACACGCAATGGTCCACCGATGTTATGGAATGGATACGGAATGGTTCGCTGTCGATATGGAATGGACACGGAATGGTCCACCGGCGTTATGGATTCGAACGTGATGAACGTCGCTTACGTAGGCATTGGTCGGCGCCACCATCAGGGCGCAGGTAATAGGATCCCCTGATTGCGGGGGCCGCGGGCCGCGGCGGTGAATGGCTAACAGCATCAGTGGGACTCTCGGCGGTGGCAGCGCCCCACTCTGCACAGAGATCAGGCCGCCCAGTTAACCTGATTACGACCCAGCAGCCGCCGCGGCCCTTCAGCGCTCTACCCACACGTGAGGACGTAAGGATCCACACTACAGAGGCGAACCATAAGAAGAAAAAGGCGCCACTGTGCCGTGGTACTATGGTATGTGTCGTGCGCGTATATTGCAATGTAAACTTGCGATCAGTGAAGACCCCGAAATAAGTCCCTTGTTAATGGTCTTAACAGCGATTTGACCCTAAACTAACCTAACCTATACTTATGACCTAACCTAACCCCGCCATTAAGTCCGATCGAGTACAGAAGTAATTATTCTTTTCTTTTCGTTCCTTTCTCTTTTCAGCGCAATCATCCTTCGTAACAGGCCTACGCCATTAAGTCCGATCGAGTAGTAAACAAACCTACGCCATTAAGTCCGATCGGGTCGGCCTAAGATTCGCTCGTAGCCCTCAAGACAAGGGACTTATTTCGCAGTCTTCAATGATCACAAGTTTACATTGCAAATTGCGCGTATTGTACATGATACAGAACAGTGGTGTCAGGTGTATTGGGGTTTTAGGGCGCCGCAACTCTTATGGTTATATGGCGCCTGCATGATAAAACACAGTTAAGAAAATTAAATTACTTCTGTAAATTACATTATTAGCCGTTTTCAAGAAGGATTATTGCGATGAAAAGTTTCTGAAAAGTTTCTGAAAAGTTTCTGAAAAGTTTCTGAAAAGTTTCTGAAAAGTTTCTGAAAAGTTTCTGAAAAGTTTTAAGTTTAAGTAGTTTTGGTACCTACAGAAGTCTTAGTATATTATACATTCCAAGAAATAAATTACTGATTTAGGCTATATTATCACTATTCAATAGTTATGGAAACATGTATTGAGCTCCCTCCCCCTCTATTGGCCGTTTTCAAAGAACATATGCGTCTAGAGTCCATTCGTTCAGTTTAGCATACCGTCATACTAGTTACTAAATCTGGCAGCGTCATGGATCACAGGTCTGTCTGTGCATGCACAGTGATGTGCCAGCATCGATTCGCCGCCGCTTCCGACCCGCGTGCCGCGCGCACATGGACAAACCCAAGCCGCACAGGCCGGCCGCCGGATTGGGCCGAATTGGGCCGGATTGGGCGAGTCCATTGCGTCCAATTGCGTCACACGCCACATAATGTTTCCGAATCATTCTGAATGTTCTGACAAGTTTCAGTCGGTGGAGATCATCATCACAACTGACCTATCAATAATTATCTTGCTTATTACCACCAAACCGCAATTTTGTCAACATATTATATTCTTACCAACATATTACAAAATTGTGAGGGACATTTCAAGCCCAAAATCGCACGTAAAAGTTGTGTGGATCGTCGCAACTTTTCAACTAAGACTTTTATACCAAAACTTGTTAAAACTTTTCAGAATCTTTTCAGCGCAATCATCCTTCGTAAAAACGGCTATTGTTACAAGGGCTTCAATATTTACCCGAAGCGAGATTGCGGTTCCACGTTTGCAGGTCTCCACGCGATACAAGACAGCATCGCTGCATGCAATGGGCGGGTGGCCGGGAGGTTCTGCTGCAATGGCCGGGTGGCCGGGTGGTTCTGCTGCAATGGCCGGGTGGCCGGGTGGTTCTGCTGCAATGGCCGGGTGGTTCTGCTGCAATGGCCGGGTGGCCGGGAGGTTCTGCTGCAATGGCCGGGTGGTTCTGCTGCAATGGCCGGGTGGCCGGGTGGTTCTGCTGCAATGGCCAGGTAGTTCTGCTGTGGCTCATACCGCCAAAAGGTCAGAGGCTCAGCGTCCCATCCACAGACATGCCGTGTTGAGCCGCATTGTGCTGTCCGCCCCCGCAGTACCTACTCGCAGCTGTTCAGAGGATCATCGCCTCGTCATGGGCTGCTGCAGCGGCAGGCAGGGCACCGAGGACTCAGTCAGCCATGAGCACCCACGCCCGGTGAAGGAGCTCAGCTCAGGTGGTTATTGGAGGAGTCTGCTGTGCAACGCATACTGGGCGACAGCTCCGTCGGATAGACGCGAGCGATGACACAGGCGGACCTGCCGGGTGGTCACCTTGTGAAGGCGGACCTGGCAGGTGGTCACCTTGTGAAGGCGGACCTGCCGGGTGGTCACCAGGCGGACCTGCCGGGTGGTCACCAGGCGGACCTGCCGGGTGGTCACCGTGTGGAGATCAGGACGGACGGTACGTCGCAGTATTTCTCTCCGTGCCTCAGGCGGTACCGGCAGTACCGCGGGTAGGACCGGCAGTACCCCGGGTCGAACTGGCAGGGCCTAGGGCCGGACAGGCAGTACCTCGGGTCGAACTGGCAGGGCCTAGGGCTGGACAGGCAGTACCTCAGGTCGGACCGGCAGTACCTCCGCTCGGACCGGCAGTACCTCGGGCTGGACCAGGTGTACTAGGGGCCAGCGAGACCCCGGGTCGGACCGGCAGGACCCCAGGACGGACCGTCAGTACCTCCGCTCGGACGGATCTGGCGCAGAGCGGCACTATATCGGCGTCATCTCGTTATCTCACAGCGGTCTCCGGCTGAGCCGGCAGCACAGCTGTTTTCCATCTGAAGCCGGGGCGGGATCCAAGTTCCAATCAGCGCGACCGTCCAGCCGTGACCGCCGCCCGTTCCGGCTGCCAGATCTCCCACCATTGCTGCCAGATCTCCACCTCAGAGCTGCCAGATCTTCCCGGCGGGTCGGCGCAGTGCGTAGCCAGTAGCCACCACGGGGCCGGCGAGCGCGCTCTGCCAAACTTGCTGGTCGTTTCCTGTTGTTTACGATATGCGACAGCGGCACAAAATGGATGGTGGGATGATCTTCCCACTGCATGGCAAAAGATGCCTTGCGAGAGCGAAAAGCATGTCAGAAGATTGGTCAACGTCATCAGGCCTTGCGAGAGCGAAAAGCATGTCAGAAGATTGGTCAACGTCATCAGGCCTTGCGAGAGCGAAAAGCATGTCAGAAGATTGGTCAACGTCATCAGGCATTCTCTTGGCCTAATTGTAATGGGCGCGAAGTGGGAACTGGCTGGCATGACACCCAACTTGGCAGCTGCTGCATCTGTCTCAAGATGGCGTGACACATGCTATCCAATTGGCACAGCGGCGACTGCACCCAGCGGGGGCGAAATGTTGGCCAGAAATTACAACTACGAAACAAAACTCACGACACGCTTGCAGCGATTAAAAAGGTTAGAAATAGTATGCTTTTCACTATCTGAATTAGTTCAATGAAATAATTAATGCATGTCTTATTTCACTTGGAAAATACAATCCGTCCAAATATTTTCGCCGATAAAACAACAAGTTAGATCAAATTTGATCAACTATCGCCCAGTTGTCCTGTCTTGTTGACACATCCTAATCCACATTGTAGGAGAAAACAAAACTGTTCTTTCTAACATTGTGTTACCGATGATGAATAAACAAAGTATCTTGACCGCTCCCCTCAAAGGGTTTAGCAAGTTTTTGCCATCGCATGTTTATTCGGCTGGAAAGTTTTTGTAATTGGACCGATTCACACGATTGATGCTCACAATCATCCACAACTGGAGGTCCATCATATAGTCGCGAGTAGTGATTTGCATACTGCCACAGATAGCAGTATATGCGGCTGAATTACACATTATGAATCGCTGCCAAGTTTCACTGCCATGGTGCGGACACGCGATATGTAACTACAACACAAGCCGTCCCGCGCGAAACAGTGATGTATCATTGTCGGAGCGGATCTCCCGCCTTGTCCAGTGTCCAGTCCCTCTGTGTTCGAGCTGCCGAATACGGCCCGACCCTGACGCTGCAGCCTTCGTCGACGGCTGCTGCCTCGCTGCCTCACGACGAGCCTTCGTCGAGCTGCGAGCTTTGTCTCGATTGCCAGCTCAGCACAGCGAGCCGGAAACGGAGCTTCGACCAGCACAGACCTGCCGTTCCTCGTCCTATCCGCGTCCGCCGAGAGTTCCCCATCCTATCCGCGTCCGCCGAGAGTTCCCCATCCTATCCGCGTCCGCCGAGAGTTCCCCATCCTATCCGCGTCCGCCGAGAGTTCCCCATCCTATCCGCGTCCGCCGAGAGTTCCCCATCCTATCCGCGTCCGCCGAGAGTTCCCCATCCTATCCGCGTCCGCCGAGAGTTCCCCATCCTATCCGCGTCCGCCGAGAGTTCCCCATCCTATCCGCGTCCGCCGAGAGTTCCCCATCCTATCCGCGTCCGCCGAGAGTTCCCCATCCTATCCGCGTACCGCCGAGAGTTCCCCATCCTATCCGCGTACCGCCGAGAGTTCCCCATCCTATCCGCGTCCGCCGAGATAAAGAGGTGGATTAGAACACAGAAAGGGAGCGACCGCCGAGAAGAGGCGAAAAAGAGGTAACGCTGAGGAGAAGAAACACGGAGGGAGAATGGGCGGTGACAGCTCGACAGAGACGGGCGGTGACAGCTCGACAGAGACGGGCGGTGACAGCTCGACAGAGACGGGCGGTGACAGCTCGACAGAGACGGGCGGTGACAGCTCGACAGAGACGGGCGGTGACAGCTCGACAGAGACGGGCGGTGACAGCTCGACAGAGACGGGCGGTGGCAGCTCCTGGACAGAGACGGGCGGTGCCATCTCGACAGAGACGGGCGGTGACAGCTCCTCGACAGAGACGGGCGGTGACAGCTCGACAGAGACGGGCGGTGACAGCTCGACAGAGACGGGCGGTGACAGCTCGACAGAGACGGGCGGTGACAGCTCGACAGAGACGGGCGGTGGCAGCTCCTGGACAGAGACGGGCGGTGCCATCTCGACAGAGACGGGCGGTGACAGCTCCTGGACAGAGACGGGCGGTGCCATCTCGACAGAGACGGGCGGTGACAGCTCCTCGACAGAGACGGGCGGTGGCAGCTCCTCGACAGAGACGGGCGGTGACAGCTCGACAGAGACGGGCGGTGGCAGCTCCTGGACAGAGACGGGCGGTGCCATCTCGACAGAGACGGGCGGTGACAGCTCCTCGACAGAGACGGGCGGTGCCATCTCGACAGAGACGGGCGGTGGCAGCTCCTCGACAGAGACGGGCGGTGACAGCTCCTCGACAGAGACGGGCGGTGACAGCTCCTCGACAGAGACGGGCGGTGCCATCTCGACAGAGACGGACGGTGGCAGCTCCTCGACAGAGACGGGCGGTGACAGCTCCTCGACAGAGACGGGCGGTGACAGCTCCTCGACAGAGACGGGCGGTGACAGCTCGACAGAGACGGGCGGTGACAGCTCCTCGACAGAGACGGGCGGTGACAGCTCCTCGACAGAGACGGGCGGTGCCATCTCGACAGAGACGGGCGGTGGCAGCTCCTCGACAGAGACGGGCGGTGACAGCTCCTCGACAGAGACGGGCGGTGCCATCTCGACAGAGACGGGCGGTGACAGCTCGACAGTGACGGGCGGTGACAGCTCCTCGACAGAGACGAGCGGTGACATCTCCTCGACAGAGACGGGCGGTGACAGCTCGACAGAGACGGGCGGGACAGCTCCTCGACAGAGACGGGCGGTGACAGCTTGACAGTGACGGGCGGTGACAGCTCCTCGACAGAGACGGGCGGTGACATCTCGACAGAGACGGGCGGTGACAGCTCCTCGACAGAGACGGGCGGTGACAGCTCCTCGACAGAGACGGGCGGTGCCATCTCGACAGAGACGGGCGGTGGCAGCTCCTCGACAGAGACGGGCGGTGACAGCTCGACAGTGACGGGCGGTGACAGCTCCTCGACAGAGACGGGCGGTGACATCTCGACAGAGACGGGCGGTGACAGCTCCTCGACAGAGACGGGCGGTGACAGCTCCTCGACAGAGACGGGCGGTGACATCTCGACAGAGACGGGCGGTGACAGCTCCTCGACAGAGACGGGCGGTGACAGCTCCTCGACAGAGACGGGCGGTGACAGCTCCTCGACAGAGACGGGCGGTGACATCTCGACAGAGACGGGCGGTGACAGCTCCTCGACAGAGACGGGCGGTGACAGCTCCTCGACAGAGACGGGCGGTGACATCTCGACAGAGACGGGCGGTGACAGCTCCTCGACAGAGACGGGCGGTGACAGCTCCTCGACAGAGACGGGCGGTGACATCTCGACAGAGACGGTCGGTGACAGCTCCTCGACAGAGACGGGCGGTGACAGCTCCTCGACAGAGACGGGCGGTGACATCTCGACAGAGACGGGCGGTGACAGCTCCTCGACAGAGACGGGCGGTGACAGCTCCTCGACAGAGACGGGCGGTGACATCTCCTCGACAGAGACGGGCGGTGACAGCTCGACAGTGACGGGCGGTGACAGCTCCTCGACAGAGACGGGCGGTGACAGCTCCTCGACAGAGACGGGCGGTGACAGCTCCTCGACAGAGACGGGCGGTGACAGCTCCTCGACAGAGACGGGCGGTGACAGCTCCTTGACAGAGACGGGCGGTGACAGCTCCTCGACAGAGACGGGCGGTGACATCTCGACAGAGACGGGCGGTGACAGCTCCTCGACAGAGACGGGCGGTGACAGCTCCTCGACAGAGACGGGCGGTGACAGCTCCTCGACAGAGACGGGCGGTGACAGCTCCTCGACAGAGACGGGCGGTGACAGCTCCTCGACAGAGACGGGCGGTGACAGCTCCTTGACAGAGACGGGCGGTGACAGCTCCTCGACAGAGACGGGCGGTGACATCTCGACAGAGACGGGCGGTGACAGCTCCTCGACAGAGACTGGCGGTGACAGCTCCTCGACAGAGACGGGCGGTGACATCTCGACAGAGACGGGCGGTGACAGCTCCTCGACAGAGACGGGCGGTGACAGCTCCTCGACAGAGACGGGCGGTGACATCTCCTCGACAGAGACGGGCGGTGACAGCTCGACAGTGACGGGCGGTGACAGCTCCTCGACAGAGACGGGCGGTGACAGCTCCTCGACAGAGACGGGCGGTGACAGCTCCTCGACAGAGACGGGCGGTGACATCTCCTCGACAGAGACGGGCGGTGACAGCTCGACAGTGACGGGCGGTGACAGCTCCTCGACAGAGACGGGCGGTGACAGCTCCTCGACAGAGACGGGCGGTGACAGCTCCTCGACAGAGACGGGCGGTGACAGCTCCTCGACAGAGACGGGCGGTGACATCTCGACAGAGACGGGCGGTGACATCTCCTCGACAGAGACGGGCGGTGACAGCTCGACAGAGACGGGCGGTGACAGCTCCTCGACAGAGACGGGCGGTGACAGCTCCTCGACAGAGACGGGCGGTGACATCTCGACAGAGACGGGCGGTGACAGCTCCTCGACAGAGACGGGCGGTGACAGCTCCTCGACAGAGACGGGCGGTGACATCTCCTCGACAGAGACGGGCGGTGACAGCTTGACAGTGACGGGCGGTGACAGCTCCTCGACAGAGACGGGCGGTGACAGCTCCTCGACAGAGACGGGCGGTGACAGCTCCTCGACAGAGACGGGCGGTGACAGCTCCTTGACAGAGACGGGCGGTGACAGCTCCTCGACAGAGACGGGCGGTGACAGCTCCTCGACAGAGACGGGCGGTGACAGCTCCTCGACAGAGACGGGCGGTGACATCTCGACAGAGACGGGCGGTGACAGCTCGACAGAGACGGGCGGTGACAGCTCCTCGTCAGAGACGGGCGGTGACAGCTCCTCGACAGAGACGGGCGGTGACAGCTCCTCGACAGAGACGGGCGGTGACATCTCCTCGACAGAGACGGGCGGTGACAGCTCGACAGTGACGGGCGGTGACAGCTCCTCGACAGAGACGGGCGGTGACAGCTCCTCGACAGAGACGGGCGGTGACAGGTCCTCGACAGAGACGGGCGGTGACATCTCGACAGAGACGGGCGGTGCCATCTCGACAGAGACGGGCGGTGACAGCTCCTGGACAGAGACGGGCGGTGACAGCTCCTCGACAGAGACGGGCGGTGACAGCTCCTCGACAGAGACGGGCGGTGACATCTCCTCGACAGAGACGGGCGGTGACAGCTCGACAGTGACGGGCGGTGACAGCTCCTCGACAGAGACGGGCGGTGACAGCTCCTCGACAGAGACGGGCGGTGACAGGTCCTCGACAGAGACGGGCGGTGACAGCTCCTCGACAGAGACGGGCGGTGACAGCTCCTCGACAGAGACGGGCGGTGCCATCTCCTCGACAGAGACGGGCGGTGACAGCTCCTCGACAGAGACGTGCGGTGACATCTCCTCGACAGAGACGGCCGGTGACAGCTCCTCGACAGAGACGGGCGGTGACAGGTCCTCGACAGAGACGGGCGGTGACAGCTCCTCGACAGAGACGGGCGGTGACAGCTCCTCGACAGAGACGGGCGGTGCCATCTCGACAGAGACGGGCGGTGACAGCTCGACAGAGACGTGCGGTGACAGCTCCTCGACAGAGACGGGCGGTGGCAGCTCCTCGACAGAGACGGGCGGTGACAGCTCGACAGAGACGGGCGGTGACAGCTCCTCGACAGAGTGGGTGGAACCTGACACGTAACGTCCATCGCTGGCCATCACAGCCGGCCTGCAGTTCCGATAACACGTTAGTACCGCCGCCACTGACGCAGACCACCGAAAAGGCGCCGAGGCGAGAAAAGGCACCGAAAAAGGCGCCGAGGCGAGGTGGATGGACAAATTTATGGGAATGGTACAGTCGCTTCGCTTAGGATGGTAGCGTTGACTCTCTCTTCAGTGGCAACGTCTTTGGTCAATATCGCTCATCCAAATTAAAAGGTATTTCATTTTTGGGGCACCAACGGCAGTTTTACTGGAACAAGAAAACTGAGGAAATGCTTTGTCTTCATTTCTACACATATTTACAATAACACAATCTTCGTCTGTCGGCTCGAGTTCTAAAGCACGACTGACTGTGTCATTTTCGCTCTCACTTTTGTTCACATTTAAAATTATCGTTATTGTTAGCAGATCCAGCCATAGTAACAACGCCGCCCATTGCACCATGTCGACAGGTTAATAAACTTCACAACTAACTCGTCAACAACGTCAGTATTGGCGTTACCCGTCACCCCTGCAGCCCGCGGTGGCCGACCAAGCGCACCACAGCCGTGCTGTGTATTATCAGCCCAGGTGGCCCCGTCATATGGCGCCACTACTCACTATCACCAGCCCGGGCCCCCGAGGGAGGGGCGGTGTCGACCCCGCACCAGCTGATGGTGTCAGCCGGTCGTTAGCTGATCGTTAGCTGGTGTCGGTGTCGATACCGGCACCCCGAGGCGCTCGGCGCGCTGCAGCTGGGCGTGGCTAACACCCTCACCCCGCCCCCGCCGTCGCCGCTGTCATCGCCGATTCTGCTGCTGCTACCTCCGCTGTCACCGTCGCTGTCACTGATACTGTTGCTCTGAACTCCACCGCCACCCCGCGACGTGCACCCAGCTGGCCAAGGTCGAGGTCAGAGCCCGTGTGGTCCTTCGCGGCCGCTGAGCAGCCTCGAGCCCGGATGAATCAGGATCGGCAATGATCCGACCTCTCTTCACTCGACTGCTGAATTGGACATCCGCCAATTACATCACACTGTTGCCAATTCGACAGGCCAGCTCCGGCACGAGTTCACGGAATTCGAATGAAGATGATAAGGCGAATTATGGCGCGATGATGCTCATGCTGATCGAAATAAATAAGCAATGATGTGTGTCAGTTCCTGTTAAGTTTGCTCAGTTGGCTGAACTATATGCATGCTGGCTACGCTTTGACCACTTTCTTAACCCGTGCCCCGCTGGGATCTCCAGCCGAACGCGCCCCGCTGGGGGGAGGGGGGGTAAATTTTACCCCCACCCCCTCGTATCTTCCGAACCAATAACCGCAACGAGACGCGCAAGGCGGCGAACGAAAGATCTCAAGGAGACGAATCTAATGCATACTCGAGATTATCACAATAAGGTCACATGCCAGGTCACGATCAGGTCAAAGGTGAAAATATAGGTATTTGAGTTTTTAGGCCATACTTTCCATGCAAAGCCTTAGATTGCGACTATTATCGCACAAGGTGCTCTCAAAGGTACAATGCATCTCCCGTATAAGCGAAAGTGAAATTGTAAGCAAAAGTCAAGGTCAAGATCAGGTCACAAAAGGTCACTATTGGCAAGAGGTCTACGAAACCCACGCGACACATGTTTTATGGGTTATTTTACACGTATAATTTGATAGTATCAGCCATTTTATCATTCTGACCCCATATAATGGCCCTCAGGTCAAGGTCAGGTCACAAAAGGTTAACATTTGAAATTGAATAATACAAATAAATAAAACATGTTTATAGACCAGTTTTGGCTCAGAAATATAGCGATGGCATTTATTTGTCTGTATCTGGTCACTAAAAGGCAAAAAAATGTAACTTAAAAAAATATCGTCATATTTTCCATTTTGTATATCTTCCAAAAAAAAAAGATTTGTGAAAATTTCCCCCCCCCCAATTTTTGTTTTATTTGTGGGGGTTAAAACCCCAAAATTTCGAACATCTGAGATAGACATTTGGAAGAAAATGTCATTTAATTTCTTTTGACGTTTTTCACTTGCAATTTGCATTAAACCTAGATTTTCTACGATTTGTCAAACATTTGTCGTTTTTCCACCAAAAATGGCATGACATGACGTTATTAAAACGTCATATCTCCCAAAGTACTACCTTAATTTCAGTGCAATTTGGTGAGAAGACGTATAATTGATGCAGCATAAGGTACTGCAAGTGTGACGTTGCATCTCGCATAATGTTCAAGTTATTGAGAAAATCCGGGGGGGGGTACAATTTATCCCCCAGCGGAGCGCGGGTTAAAACGTCGGATTTGTGTTGTACAGCGGCGCAGAAGTTGTAAATTTTCCGAATCTCGATCGTTGTTGTAGCTCAGAATGTTTTCAAAACATCCCGTTACGTTAATCAAATACCGATGCTTCCATATACCAGACGAAAGCCAATTTAGCGGCGGCAGCTCTGGCGGACAGTAATCTTTCTCCATCATCTCAGCCTTATTTTGAGACGAAATAAACACATTTGTAACGCAAAGCGACAGATTCATCAGCGGTATTGACGCGGCGAAAACACGTCTGGACGGCCGGCTGAGGCCGTCTGTTGGACGGTGCAGATTGCAGAACCCAGGCCCCAGCTGTCGTCCGACGTCCGTCCCCAAAAACAGCAACACGACGGAGCTGGGACCAGTGCAATCGTCGTGAATGAGCTTAATATACCACATGAATATGGGCAGTTATGTCTGAAGGTATCCTGGCACTTTATATCCATTGTTGTTTTACGTTTTTGCCAGTCAATGTCCTTGTTCTTAGCTAAACAAGACTTTTACACACACAAAAAACGCCACAGAGGACATCAAAAGAGGGTGAAACGAAAAATGATTCGGAGGAACGTCAGTTCAAACACTCCTCTTTATCAAATTGGTCTCTAGCTCTAAAAGGCTGTGGTTCTCACACGTTTTGTGTAATCTAGCTCCCCTCACTTTAGTGGAATCCATTATCTGAATCAGGAAATAAAAAAACATTGATTTTTTAGACGAATGCAACAGTACACTTTCCCAGTGTACGAGTAACGCGTCGTGGGATATACAAACGACTCGCATTCTTCCAATATCGCAGTCTGTTCTAAGTTCTAGAGATTCTTTAGCCGCTTGAGCATTAATAACACTCCATTTGAATAATGTATTCGAATTATTCGCTCAGACTACTATGCCATTTATTTCATGCCATCGTGTGGAGGTTTTTATGGGACATTGCAGAATTTAATTAAAAAGAAATACTTCAGACGCTATATTAGACCGGAGACAAAGGGCCAGCTGGGGACGCGGCCAAATCGCGAGTCAGCATGGCCGCATTCCCGCCCTAGGATCACGATACTCAGCTGTTCCCAGTTCTTTGTCGCCGGAATTTATAAGGTCTTTGTCCCGAAACGGCAGGCTTTCCATCGGGCGCTTACCGCTCCCAGCCACATCCACAGCCACAGCCACAGCCACAGCCACAGCCACAGCCACAGCCACATCCACAGCCACAGCCACAGCCACAGCCACAGCCACAGCCACAGCCACAGCCACAGCCACAGCTACAGCCACAGCCACAGCCACAGCCACAGCCACAGCACAGACACAGCCACAGTCTCTGCCTTGGACAGGCTTGTAGCAGTATGCCTCAGCCAAGAAACAAGATGGTATGACTGCACCTGCCCAATCGAAGCAGCACACACTGCTCAGATAACCAGGGGGCGCCCGGGCTCGGAAATTGGCCCGAACAGGGGTGCCTGTACAAATCCGCCAGTCTCCTTGATGGATGTGCTCCGATCGCTGCACGTGTATTGATTTCGGAGAGCGGCCCCGGCGGAGGTCCGGCCGCGCCAGTCGTGGGAACGGCTGACTAACAGTAACGGTCGGGACGGAGGGCCCCGATTCGGCTGTCGCGGGGGAGAAAAACGCTTGATGGACGACGCGGCGGGAAGTGGCAGCATTGATCAAACGCCGCCCAGTCTGCGGCGAAACAGACGCGGTTACGGCGGAGATAACGACCATTGGACAATATGACGGCGTTGGCTATGCATATTATCGGCGATAAATTATGTTTATCTTCGATAAATTTCCGGTAAGTGTCGGAGAATGGTGGTGTTTCGCCAAATTATAGGTCACGAACAAACAGCCACTCCATAAAAATCAACAAAACGCTAATGGTAGGCCAAATAGTTGGTAAATATTAATATCCTGAACACAGAATAGTTATAGTAAGATTCTATGCAGCAATCAGCATTATACAGCTGCTAATAAATCACCTATACCTAAGGACAGGTTGTATACTGCTGTTTACTCACAAGTTCAAGGGCGGAAACCCCAATTATAGCCGAAGTCACGCAAGCTAAGCTCTTTTAGGGGTGGACGTTTTCCACAATGCATGCCACATCATGCCAGCATGCCAGCGGTTTCATAATACTGCGACATTTCTGCGTCAAATGACTCTTCATGACCGGCTATAACCTCAGTCATGGCGCCATATCGCCGCACCATATGTGACGACCTTAGGCCCCAAACCATCGCCACCACCTCCACACGGTCATTGGTGGGCACAGAATAAATGATTACCGAGCGGGCGCGAAGCACCCGTGAGGTTTATCGTCAAGTTACTAGACAAATGTACATTTGACCCGGCCCGACCCGGCGATACAGCCGCTTTTCGGAAGCTAATAACTTTGCAACCACTGCTCCGCGATTGAGATCGGGTTTTCACCACTAGATAGGACCATCTAATCAATTTTAATTTTGTTATAGTGCGTTCCGATAGGGGTGGTACCACAGCGCGTGGCACCCGCAGACGTCGAAATGAACACAAATCATTCTTGATCAAAAATGGCTTGATTTATCTAAGCATTCGTTTTTATTATACGCTAAAGCATGCAGCCGCTCAGGACGTGCTCCCCTTTGGCGGATTCAAGAAAGGAGATCATGTACAATTTAATAAAACTTAATTTTTATGTTGGCATGCATGGAGGTCTGGCAATTTTTATGGAAGACTAAAAGGACTAAAAGGACTAGGTGTTACTACCACGTGTGCTCCCATACCGTTTCATATTTCAAACCTTTTTAGCTTTACCAGTGCGCGCCCGCTCGGTCATCGCCCCCAAAAGGCGTTTTACTGGTATATATATATATATATATATATATATATATATATATATATATATATATATATATATATATATATATATATATACATATATATATATATATATATATATATATATATATATATATATATATACATTAATCACAACTGTCGGTAAATTCCCGACGTACAATTCAATGTTGGTGGCATGGTGTGGATGGACCGCGATGGTTTTCTGGGATGCAGTGCGTCCCCATTCGCGACTGAAGCGTCATTGCAAAGCGATGCAAATGGCAGCGGGCACGACAAAGGCAGACAGACAACAATGCATCCATGCAGAGGGCGTGGGCAAGTTATGGCCCGCCCGGTTAACAACACGTCTGACTCAGACCAGGTCACGAAAGGTCACCACACGGGCACTGGCCACCTCTCAGTACGCGACAGGACGACCGAGAAGGCTCTGCCAGGAACTATAAACTGCAGCCGACACACTTGACTGCTCCGTATTTTCTTTTTTAACGGCGGATGCAGTGATCACGTTACGTGAGAGGAAGCCATTCGCTTTGTGTCCCTGCCCTGCGCTTTGTTTGGCGTCATTACTCTGGTTCGCCTGCACTCTTGAAAACACTTGACTGCTGACTGCTGACTGCTGACTGCTGACTGCTGACTGCTGACTGCTGACTGCTGACTGCTGACTGCTGACTGCTGACTGCTGACTGCTGACCGCTGACTGCTGACTGCTGACTGCTGACTGCTGACTGCTGACTGCTGACCGCTGACCGCTGACCGCTGACCGCTGACCGCTGACCGCTGGCCGCTGTCCAGTGCCGTCTCTATCGTAATCTCGCCCGGGCCCACCGGAAGCACCTTACTCTCGGCGATGACCGGCGCATTTGAAACCGGAGGTCGCCGCTTAAGCCATTTCCAGCAGCATTAGTCTAGATGCAGCGTTGCAAAAGCGTTGTGGGATTGGTCCACCAAAAAGTCGCGTGACCTGGCAGCATCACTCGGCCAGTAGGGAGTCTTGTCTTGTACGGCCAGCTCCCAAACTGAACTCAAGTCCCAATAATGATCTCCTACCACGTCTATGCAACACAACGAAAAGACAGTGGCAAACCTTCTCTACTCAAGCAGATGCCATGTTACCAAACCCCTCGTCTTACCCACACCTGTCCACTCGAGAGCCAAGAGTCAAGACCCTCTCATCCGAACACCAGCTTCGTCTCAGCATCGTCTCAGCAGAGCCCGGCTGTGTTGGAGCCGCCCTGGGACTCTCCGCTCGTCACAGCAGAGCCCGGCTGTGTTGGAGGCGCCCTGGGACTCTCCGTTCGTGACAGCAGAGCCCGGCTGTGTTGGAGCCGCCCTGGGACTCCGCTCGTGACAGCAGAGCCCGGCTGTGTTGGAGCCGCCCTGGGACTCTCCGCTCGTGACAGCAGAGCCCGGCTGTGTTGGAGCCGCCCTGGGACTCTCCGCTCGGCTCAGCAGAGCCCGGCTGTGTTGGAGCCGCCCTGGGACTCTCCGCTCGTGACAGCAGAGCCCGGCTGTGTTGGAGCCGCCCTGGGACTCTCCGCTCGGCTCAGCAGAGCCCGGCTGTGTTGGAGCCGCCCTGGGACTCTCCGCTCGTGACAGCAGAGCCCGGCTGTGTTGGAGCCGGCCTGGGACTCTCCGCTTGTGACATCAGAGCCCGGCTGTGTTGGAGCCGCCCTGGGACTCTCCGCTCGTGACAGCAGAGCCCGGCTGTGTTGGAGTCGCCCTGGGACTCTCCGCTCGTGACAGCAGCGCCCGGCTGTGTTGGAGCCGCCCTGGGACTCTCCGCTCGTCACAGCAGAGCCCGGCTGTGTTGGAGCCGCCCTGGGACTCTTCGCTCGTCTTAGCAGAGCCCGGCTGTGTTGGAGCCGCCCTGGGACTCTCCGCTCGTCACAGCAGAGCCCGGCTGTGTTGGAGCCGCCCTGGGACTCTCCGCTCGTGACAGCAGAGCCCGGCTGTGTTGGAGCCGCCCTGGGACTCTCCGCTCGTGACAGCAGCGCCCGGCTGTGTTGGAGCCGCCCTGGGACTCTCCGCTCGTGTCAGCAGCGCCCGGCTGTGTTGAAGCCGCCCTGGGACTCTCCGCTCGTGACAGCAGAGCCCGGCTGTGTTGGAGCCGCCCTGGGACTCTCCGCTCGTGTCAGCAGCGCCCGGCTGTGTTGAAGCCGCCCTGGGACTCTCCGCTCGTGACAGCAGAGCCCGGCTGTGTTGGAGCCGCCCTGGGACTCTCCGCTCGTGACAGCAGCGCCCGGCTGTGTTGAAGCCGCCCTGGGACTCTCCGCTCGTCACAGCAGAGCCCGGCTGTGTTGGAGCCGCCCTGGGACTCTCCGCTCGTCACAGCAGAGCCCGGCTGTGTTGGAGCCGCTCTGGGACTCTCCGCTCGTGACAGCAGAGCCCGGCTGTGTTGGAGCAGCCCTGGGACTCTCCGGTCGGCTCAGCAGAGCCCGGCTGTGTTGGAGCCGCCCTGGAACTCTCCGGTCGGCTCAGCAGAGCCCGGCTGTGTTGGAGCCGCCCTGGGACTCTCCGCTCGTGACAGCAGAGCCCGGCTGTGTTGGAGCCGCCCTGGGACTCTCCGCTCGGCTCAGCAGCTGGCGGGATACGGTTGCCGGGCCTCCCATGAGCAAATTAGTCGTGGCCGCCTGTCCACACTGCAGCCGGGGTCAATATTGGCACGGACGGAGCGCCGCCGCTGCTGAGACGCGGGGGGTTGTGCCGCTGCCGCCCGGACAGAGGTCACCCGGACAGAGGTCACCCGGACAGAGGTCACCAGGACAGAGGTCACCAGGACAGAGGTCACCGGACAGAGGTCACCGGACAGAGGTAACTGGGCAGAGGTCACCGGACAGAGGTCACCCGGACAGAGGTCACCCGGACAGAGGTCACCCGGACAGAGGTCACCCGGACAGAGGTCACCCGGACCGATCAGATCCGGGAGGCTGCCGCCCGGACAGAGGTCACCCGGACAGAGGTCACCCGGACAGAGGTCACCCGGACAGAGGTCACCCGGACAGAGGTCACCGGACAGAGGTCACCCGAACAGAGGTCACCGGACAGAGGTCACCGGACAGAGGTCACCCGGACAGAGATCACCCGGACAGAGGTCACCCGGACCGATCAGATCCGGGAGGCAGGGGCAGTGGCGGAGCGACTGAGGGACGGCTGGGCGTATGGGTGGGTAGTGGGTACTGGGTAGGAAGGAAGGAGTGGGAGAGGAGTGGGTCAACGGAGCGACTGGGGGACGGCTGGGCGTGTGGGTGGGTAGTGGGTGCTGGGTAGGAAGGAAGGGGTGGGAGAGGAGTGGGTCAACATAGAAGAAGAATGGTCGTGAACATTACAAACAAACTTCAGACAAAACAATAGAGCGGTAGGGAGGGGTAAAAGTTAACACGCAAGAGAGGACCAGGTGGGATGCAGCGGCGCTTCAAAGCCGTCTCTTCAGCCATATGGTCGGTTTATGGTTCGGTTTTATAGCGACCTTGGCATTTACTGGCAGTGACGGCAGTCATGTGCAGACGGCTGGCTAGTACCCCTTCCACGGAGCGTGACCGTCAGCAACTGGGCTGACGTATGTAGCGTCAGGAATAAATGGGCCTCATCGACCCGCCGGACAGCACAAAAAGCTGACACGGGCTCAGAACGTGACTATCTGAAGATCGGAGAGAGAGAAAACGAATCTGCGATAGAAATCGATTCTAGTCACGGATAAAACGGATCTGCCTAGAGAAGATAAACCCCCTGGCAAAAGTGAAGAAAAAAAACACCGCCACTTCAACCTTGCAGCAATACGCAATAGGTACCTATTCTCCTTGCATCCCTTCTATTTCCATGTCAATGTTCCTTATTGCAAACCTTACGCCTTCGCACAATGCTCATCATTGGTATTCTTGAATTCCATTCCACTTCTCCCAGTTCCTTCCTTCACCCCTCCCACTTTACGACCATTTTCGTCGCCTTCTTCCTCTACATAATCCCACATTCTTCAGCACCCTTCCTCTCTTCATCTCTCCCCTCCTCTGACTCCTTGCTCCTACATCCCTCCTATCCTCCCCATCACCTCCCTCATATCCTCCCCATCACTTCCTCCTATCCTCCCCATCACTTCCCTCCTATCCTCCCCATCACCTCCCTCCTATCCTCCCCATCACCTCCCTCCTACCCTCCCCATCACCTCCCTCCTATCCTCCCCATCACCTCCCTCCTATCATCCCCATCACCTCCCTCCTATCCTCCCCATCACCTCCCTCCTATCCTCCCCCATCACCTCCCTCCTATCATCCCCCATCACCTCCCTCCTATCCTCCCCCATCACCTCCCTCATATCATCCCCCATCACCTCCCTCCTATCCTCCCCCATCACCTCCCTCCTATCCTCCCCCATCACCTCCCTCCTATCCTCCTCATCACATCCCTCCTATCATCCCCCATCACCTCCCTCCTATCCTCCCCCATCACCTCTCTCCTATCCTCCCCATCACATCCCTCCTATCATCCCCCATCACCTCCCTCCTATCATCTTCCATCACCTCCCTCCTATCCTCCCCCATCACCTCCCTCCTACCCTCCCATCACCTCCCTCCTATCCTCCCCATCACCTCCCTCCTATATTCCCCCATCACCTCCCTCCTTCCTCCATCCCTCTCATCCTCCTTGCTCTCCGCATCCCTCCCATGCGGCCGGTTGGTGTCTGTTGGTTGGTCTCAGTATTGATCCTCTACTGCGGCCCAGCTGTGCCGCTCCGGGCCGCACGCTCCGCTCTGACTCCCCGTCAGAGGAGGAGCCCAGTTCCATCCGAGTACGAACCGTGCCGTGAGGGCGCGAGTGCCCGACCGGCCGCCGGGACACACAGCACACGCGGCCGGCCGTCAGTTTATGAGGCCGCCGACACGCGGCGCCACGTGCCACGCCAGTGACGTCACAGCGGGAGTACGACGCCGATTGGCTGAGATTAGACTATGACCTTGCGAAAGGCGATTGGATTGGATTTATGTCCCGCGGATGTTCCGAGGTTGGACAGAAATGAGACTTCTACAGGCTATAAAGTGGGCGTCCAACCAAAGCCGCGGGCTCTAAAAATGGTATCCTGCTGGTAAATTCTACTGCATGTGCTGAAGCACAGACAACCAAAGGCCAGCAGAGAACACTGGGCACAGCGAACGGACGCTCACCCGGGCAGAGTAATAGTAAATCCGAGTAACGGCGGGTGTCGATGTTTTGCTTTGCACCGCTGCGGCCATACTTCAGTTGGTAGTGCGTGCACGGACGCAGCGCTCCATTCGGCCGTGAGTCGGGACCCCATGCTGTCTCTCCAGTGGTGGCTGACCAGATATAGAGCAGCTGGTCTGGAGAGGCCGACAGGAGAATCAAGGCGTTCCTCTTAACGGAATTGGTGCCGCCAGAAGCGTCGCAGCTGCTCACTCCCAGGGTCTCTTCTCCACGCAGCTCCCGCTGGCATATTGGTGCCGACGCTTCCTCCTCCATTTACATTCAATTACCGCCAATTTCGGCGGAGCTGAGTCCTGGTGGCGGCCTCACAACACGTACAGAGGCCAACCGAGACCACCAGGGCGCCCTGTGAGGAATGGTGAGGCCACAACGCGTATAGAGGCCAACGGAGGGCCGCCAGGGCGCCCTGGTGAGAACGGCGAGGCCACAGAGCTTACTGAGGTCAACGGAGGCCACCAGGGCGCCCTGGTGAGAACGGTGAGGCCACAGAGCTTACTGAGGTCAACGGAGGCCACCAGGGCGCCCTGGTGAGAACGGCGAGGCCACAGAGCTTACTGAGGTCAACGGAGGCCACCAGGGCGCCCTGGTAAGAACGGCGAGGCCACAGAGCTTACTGAGGTCAACGGAGGCCACCAGGGCGCCCTGGTGAGAACGGCGAGGCCACAGAGCTTACTGAGGTCAACGGAGAACACCAGGGCGCCCTGGTGAGAACGGTAAGGCCACAGAGCTTACTGAGGTCAACGGAGGCCACCAGGGCGCCCTGGTGAGAACGGCGAGGCCACAGAGCTTACTGAGGTCAACGGAGACCACCAGGGCGCCCTGGTGAGAAAGGCGAGGCCACAGAGCTTACTGAGGTCAACGGAGAACACCAGGGCGCCCTGGTGAGAACGGTGAGGCCACAGAGCTTACTGAGGTCAACGGAGGCCACCAGGGCGCCCTGGTGAGAACGGCGAGGCCACAGAGCTTACTGAGGTCAACGGAGAACACCAGGGCGCCCTGGTGAGAACGGCGAGGCCACAGAGCTTACTGAGGTCAACGGAGAACACCAGGGCGCCCTGGTGAGAACGGTGAGGCCACAGAGCTTACTGAGGTCAACGGAGGCCACCAGGGCGCCCTGGTGAGAACGGCGAGGCCACAGAGCTTACTGAGGTCAACGGAGAACACCAGGGCACCCTGGTGAGAACGGTGAGGCCACAGAGCTTACTGAGGTCAATCGCCGCTCACCGCAGAGCCAATCGTGTCCTGAAATACGGACCAGGGAATAACGAATTGGAAGACCCGGGAGGACGAAGGATTCAAGGCGGCGATCAAAATAACGCTGCGCCCCACTGCGTTCAAGAACAGAAATAAGGCAGGGATGTTGCACATGAATGGCGATTTGTTAACACCATGACAATTGACAGCTCCCACTTAACCCTAATAGTGACAGGCTCCTGGCTACCCCTATTAGTGGCAGGGGAGGCGGATTCGCCCCCCCCCCCCCGAGATCTCGAGATCCACCCGTCCGATTTGCAAAAATCAAACGGCGTTCGATTCCCCTCAATACAATCTACATTTATAAAACAATCCTAAATCTTTGATAAGGGGCAACAGGGGGCAAAAACTAACAAAATTAGAGGGATATTTGATCCACCACAGCTGTCATGTTTATCAACCGATTTGAACGCAACTAATGGGGATCGATAGATATTGAATTGGGAATTGATATATGACTGTAGCTTTTGAAAATTCAAAAATCATAGGCGTTTGCAGGTCAGTAAATATGGGGTGAAATAAATGCGTAATAAAACCGTCTTTTTTTCTTCTTTTTTGATAAATGAAATCGTGCGTTATTGTGACACCGGACACAACAGTTATAAAGCATATTTCTATCCATAGTCGGTGCCAGGCTAGCGAAAAAGGGAGGCAAAATATATAAAAAATAACTTCCTGGAAACCTCCCCTTTTCAAGTCCCTGAAACCGCCTCTGCCGTGCAATATTTATTATAGTTCACTAACATCAACTAATTTGCACTTGTCTCAATCACCGTAAGCCTATGTAACTCCTTTATACTTCAGGCAGTTAGGAAGAAGCCGTGAAGATCGCATCTCCGTATTATCGCCAAATGTCGTCGAAAAAAACTCAAAAATCCGGGCCCTGGAACCGCCTCTGTTAAGGTTAGGAGCTAAATTGTTTTACTCCATATGCGGAAATCAATTCTAGGAAAAATGCCAAAATTTCATGGGTCTGTTCCCAGCCGTTCCGGAGATATCTGCGAAAAACCTGAGGGGTGGGCAAAATCTGCCCCCCCCTGCCACTAATAGGGTTGAGCTATTGAATGTTTAAATTGTTATATAAACATTGTCCTTTGTGTCCTGTCCCAGTGGCATTCAGAGCTTGATGTTACGCAAAACAAACTTGTTAAAAACACTCAACATCTTCCAGTCACCGAAACAGGTATGTATATATATATATATCATATCCACATAATGTCAAATCGACATCATGATCGCATGCATTGGAAGAATTTAATCGGGTAGGGACAAAATGCTCGCCAAAACGAGCTACCACATTCCTGGAGAAGTGAAGAGCTACCTGATAACTTGCGAAAGGTGACACATCAGTGATCACCTTAGCACCCTGACATCTCCGCCGGAGTACCTCTGCACCGGCTTCTGACCGGCCGAGAGCGCCGCTGCCTGCAACATCCGTCGACTCTGTATGTATCGATCTGGCCAGCTCGGAGCCTGGAGCTGGCTGCAGCCTGCAGTCTGCAACCGGCAGCGTTGAACAAGGAGCTGGCAGCAGCCGCGGACCGTCGGGGCTGGGGAGAGACGGGGAGACGGGGAGACGGGGAGACGGGGAGACGGGGAGACGGGGAGACGGGGAGACGGGGAGACGGGGAGACGGGGAGACGGGGAGACGGGGAGACGGGGAGACGGGGAGACGGGGGTCTAGGACGGTCAAAAAGTCAGCACGGTAGACGAAGGGTTGTGCAGTGTCACAATCATACTGAAGGATCTACGGGAATGGGTAAAAAGGGGAAGCAACGAATAATTTATGGCAATATTTATGGCCACTTTACACGATGCATTTTGCAGATTGTTAGCTTAATTTGTATTTTTAATTTGTTAGTTGAGTACTAGCACGGACCAAAACTAGCGGAATGGAAAAACAGGCAAAATAAACGTAAAACAAAGAAATTAATGTATTTATTGATGAATGGAGAGCTCGGTACCAAAGATGGCCTGTTATGTTCCGTTTATTAAACATTTAGTCGAATTTAACGAGCGTGGAATATATACGATTCAATTGGCAGCTACTATTTTAAAATCGTCTCAAGTTCATTATAGTGATATTCATCGATTAAATCATCACCCAGAGACACTTATAAAACGTCATTAAAACTTGGAACATCCAGCAGGAATGAATCGTCACATCTAGTGGACGCCACACTTCCTCGGTCGGTCGCAGCTCCTCTGCCCGACTCCAGGTGTGGCACGTGAGCAGGATGCTCTTCCAACACCGCCAGCAGCAGCATGCGGCGAGCCTGGAGCCTGTCCTCCACGCAGTCGCAGGTCTGACCTGGGATAGCGCCGAGGTTCAGTGGAGCGAGACTACTGCTTATGACCGTGACGCCCCTCCCCGCCGTGGCCTGGGCACGCCGGTGACCTCGGCCCCGTTAAATTAATACATTAAAACGCCTCGTGCCAGACAGCGGTAAATTAATCCAACGATTATTCTATTCCATTTTGATGGGCTGTCAGACCACAAGTCCATAAGTGACAGCTCTTTTTCAAGAGCTGTGGCGGTGCGGTGAGGCAGACCGATCCATAGTCCGCTCATCACAAAATGATAGGCCGGAACTAACCGCTACATCGCTGGATCAAAGACCAATCATCGAGCCTTATGACGGAGAGCTGCCACTTCAGATGGCCTGATACAGATCAGAGAGATTGCGAGAGTGGGTGTGTGGAATATGTGACGAGCGAAAAGCACATAGAAATCGGGTGGATTGCTGATGAGTTCCAAGACGATAATATCTGGGGAAAGTTGGAGTAGAATGACATCAGAAGAGGTGACAGCATGACGGCAAGTACAAGTCATACTCCAACTGCCAAACCGTTCAGCACGAGACTACAGCACTCTGTTTCCACAATGTCGCCGGTATGTGCGCTATAGACTACCACCAATTGAGTCACGCCTGAATAGTCGAAAGCACACCAGAAGCGTCAGGAGTTCACCGTCCATTCCTATCAATCCCGGCCATCCGACAGTGGCTCTTTGAAAGTTCAAGTCGCCTACCAGCTGTATTTACTGTATGTAAATGCCAGCCGCCTTTCTAAAACGTAGAGTGCACCGACCATCATACTACCTACTACCGTGGAGTCTGGACACAGCTACCGCCAGGGCCCTGAAGTTCGCTCCGACAGCCCGCGGCCGGCGATTGGTCCATCCCCAGTCACGTGACCAACCTCCGGCAGCCGAGCCCCGAGGCTGTGAGCTGCCGGAAGGCCGACTGTTTGATATACTGCAGCCTAGATGTCGACCGAAATGGCTGGAGTTGAATGAGCGGCCCAGTCGGGCCGAGTTAGTAGCAGCTTCATGGCTGGGCCTCTTCCCGTGGCACCTCTAACCTCTTCCAAGTTGCTCCAACTTGCAACTGTCCTTTACTAATGTACAGACAGTTGCAAGTTGAAGCAACTTGGAGGAGGTTAGAGGAGGTTAGAGGCGCCACTGGAACAGGTACAATGGTAGAATAAGATGGCGCGGCCAGTCGAGGGAGGATGGTATACGACCGTCTGCTGATGTCGTTCCACACACCCGCGACGATGAAACGAGCGGCATCATCGCCCCTTCATGGTTATAGAGCAGCCCTCACACATCGCTCTCTCAACCTCTCCACATGCTGGAGGGGTCTGGAGCGCTGTTTTCATAAACAGCGGAGTCTGAAAATCAACACCGGACCCATTACCACCCCAGTCCCCGCATCAGCGGCGCATCATTTTCCACGAGCCCGCGCCGCATCTTCGGCGCCGTATATTACTGGCATGCCCTGAGGAGGGGAGACCGCAGAAAAACACTCCGAGACACGTGGCGCACTCGGTAAATCACCGTTCGGTCCGGCAGAGGATGTGTCTGAGCCCCTCTTCTCCCAGCCAGTCAGCACCAGCTGCCCCTGGGGCCCTGATCCACCCCTGCTCCGACCCTCCGGCCGCTCTGCCTCTCGTCTGTCAACGTGGAGAAACACCAAGAGAACCGAGTCAGAAGAGAGACAGAGGGGGTGGGGGATAGATGGCCGGTTCAGACGGACTAAAGAGCAGAATAAGATAAAGGGTGGAACATACAGTACCTACGAGTGAATTTTTACGACGAAACATATTTCATGTTTTACGCGTGGCTATTCGGTCAGCGTATAGTCCTCTCTGCGGACCTGTGCAGTGTGCACTGTGCAGTGTGCACCTTTGTTCCGGATCACAGTGCGGAGTCGACTGGGAATTGAGCACCTTTGTTCCGGATCACAGTGCGGAGTCGACTGGGAATTGAGCACCTTTGTTCCGGATCACAGCGCGGAGTCGACTGGGAATTGAGCACCTTTGTTCCGGATCACAGCGCGGAGTCGACTGGGAATTGAGCACCTTTGTTCCGGATCACAGCGCGGAGTCGACTGGGAATTGAGCACCTTTGTTCCGGATCACAGCGCGGAGTCGACTGGGAATTGAGCACCTTTGTTCCGGATCACAGCGCGGAGTCGACTGGGAATTGAGCACCTTTGTTCCGGATCACAGCGCGGAGTCGACTGGGAATTGAGCACCTTTGTTCCGGATCACAGCGCGGAGTCGACTGGGAATTGAGCACCTTTGTTCCGGATCACAGCGCGGAGTCGACTGGGAATTGAGCACCTTTGTTCCGGATCACAGCGCGGGGTCGACTGGGAATTGAGCACCTTTGTTCCGGATCACAGCGCGGAGTCGACTGGGAATTGAGCACCTTTGTTCCGGATCACAGCGCGGAGTCGACTGGGAATTGACCCGATCAGGCGTCGGCACTGAGCCTTGTCTTGGCCTATCTTCCTCCAGGCCCGGTTGATTGCAGCTCTCAGCTGCCGCTTGGTTTGTGGTTGTCTGCGTCCACAGCATCTTTCACGATCGCCCACAAATTATCTATGGGCCAAACATCGGCCGTCCTCTTCCCTTTCCATCGCTGCTGACCTTCCAACAAAAACTGAACAACTGCTCCGGTTTTAGCGTCAGGGAACTTCTTCATATACGTTTATATTTGTGTTCTTAAACTTTGTTGCACTTCGGAGGCATGATCGTCAAAACGACAGTGACACTATCGGTTAAATCGACAGCGATCTGGAGCGTCCGACCGGCCCGGGTCGCGACCCAAACTGACCTGATCCATGACTTCAATCTGTTGATCTTGGATTTGCCCTCGGGCTTGGGCGGTGAGTACGAAGGGTTGGTCAATGCCATAAAATGTTACCGACTGTGGCCTAAATCTGAAGACACAGAATACCATGGCGTATAAGCAGTGCACTAATTCGCAGACAAGTGAAGGTTTCTTTAACGATCGCACACACTCAGGCATTTTCACGACACAACCAGGTGAGAGCTCAAGGAGCATACACCTCGGTGAAACGCGTGGTATGAGTATCTCCCAAAAAATTCAGAAACGGGTGGTATGAGTATCTCCCAAAAATTAATAAACGCGTGGTATGAGTATATCCCAAAAAATGAGAAACGGGTGGTATGAGTATCTCCCAAAAATTCATAAACGGGTGGCATGAGTATCTCCCAAAAATTCATAAACGGGTGGTATGAGTATCTCCCAAAAGTTAATAAACGGGTGGTATGAGTATATCCCAAAAACTCATACACGGGTGGTATGAGTATCTCCCAAAAACTAATAAACGGTTGGTATGAATATCTCCCAAAAATCGTAAACAGGTGGTATGAGTATCTCCCCAAAACTCATACACGGGTGGTATGAGTATCTCCCAAAAATTCATCAACAGGTGGTATGAGTATCTCCCAAAAGTTAATAAACGGGTGGTATGAGTATCTCCCAAAAATTCATAAACGGCAAGATTTTGTTTTGAAAAGCGGTACATGCGAGGTACCATCTGGTAGCAGGCTCAATTCTCTTTCAAATGAACTCTAGAAAAAGTTGTATTGTACGCATAATATTGTTACAAAAAAGGGAAATGAAAAGGAAGATGTGTATGTTCCTCCCTTTAGCTCCGTCGCCGGCCTCGCTAAAAGGATGAACCCGGTTTAGCTTACGATGCTGGACCACGTATGAACCCGGTTTAGCTTACGATGCTGGACCACAGATGAACCCGGTTTAGCTTACGATGCTGGACCACGGATGAACCCGGTTTAGCTTACGATGCTGGACCACGGATGAACCCGGTTTAGTTTACGATGCTGGACCACGGATGAACCCGGTGTAGCTTACGATGCTGGACCACGGATGAACCCGGTTTAGCTTACGATGCTGGACCACAGATGAACCCGGTTTAGCTTACGATGCTGGACCACCCTGCATTCAGACTGCGCTCAGACGGCTGGAGCGTGATCAGACGGCTGGAGCGTGGTCAGACGGCTGGAGCGTGGTCAGAAGGCTGGAGCGTGGTCAGGCAGCTGGAGCGTGGTCAGACGGCTGGATCGTGATCAGACGGCTGGAGCGTGGTCAGACGGCTGGAGCGTGGTCAGACGGCTGGAGCGTGGTCAGACGGCTGGAGCGTGGTCAGACGGCTGGAGCGTGCTCAGACGGCTGGAGCGTGGTCAGACGGCTGGAGCGTGCTCAGACGGCTGGAGCGTGGTCAGACGGCTGGAGCGTGGTCAGACGGCTGGAGCGTGGTCAGACGGCTGGAGCGTGGTCAGACGGCTGGAGCGTGGTCAGACGGCTGGAGCGTGCTCAGCCGGCTGGAGCGTGGTCAGACGGCTGGAGCGTGCTCAGACGGCTGGAGCGTGGTCAGACGGCTGGAGCGTGGTCAGACGGCTGGAGCGTGGTCGGAATGCTGAAGGACTGAGTGCTCCCATTCCGGACCAATGGCTTCCTGGCCGCTTGTGGTAGAGTTGTAAAATGGAAAGTGAACAGACTGACAAAGTAAGGTATAGTAAGTAAAGTAAGTAAAGTAAGGTGTGTAACGGTGGTTTAGCTTCCTTTCACTTAACATGTTACGCTTTGTTAGTAACTGGTTGATAAATTATGGATGTCAAGTTATGTCGCATTCCTCTGGTGGGTGGAGAGTGCTGACAGTGATGCTGTGAAGGCAAGTCGTCCCAAAAGCGTCGTTATTCACGCACCACGTCTTGCCTTGGTTGATGTTGTCAATTTTGCCCACCTTTGCTAGCTGCAATTATGGGCCGAACGTTCAAGCCATCGCTGAAAGTGCATTTGCACGACATCGCCGTGCAGCGGACCTTATTCGGTCAGTGTCTCATTCGGTCAGTGTCTCACGGTCCGTGTCTCATTCGGTCAGTGTCTCACGGGGAAGCATCATAGGACCTTAATCGCCATCATTTCTCTCCTCGATAGCCTTTGCATAGCCTGTCCAAAGTGTCCAGTATGCAATGACTTCATTCCGTCGGCGCCGGCAATTTAGTTACGGAGACTCAGTGGCCCGACACTGATGGCTCTGACGTAACCCGGGCCGAGGCCGTTTCCGCCGGAAACGCGCGACCTTTCTCCTCGGTCAGCGGCTGTCAAATCAAGTCCCGCGGCTCCGTGCGACCGGCGTGACGCCGCCGTACAAACGTGACGCCTCACTGCGCGCCGTCACCATCATCGTCACGGCTGCCCCGCCCCGCCCACCGCTACCCCCAGCCGGGGTTCATGATTCCGTCCAGTGGCGCACAGCGGGATAGCGTCGCCACAAATGGCGCCGGTGCGCCGCCAGTGTCGCTGCGACGACGCCACACGGGCACTCGCGGCGGCTGGTTAGCGTTTATGGCCGCTGTTTCGCGCTGAGCTGCGCCTTGGATCAAAGTGCGCCACAACACGCGCTGTGTTGAGGCAACAACAGCACACTCGCGGCTGCCTCAACCCGATACCGAGTGTTAGATTCATGGGGACGCCTCATACGGTGGGTGTTCACAGGTTATGGATGCGCATTCGGGCCGGTATTTGAACCGCAAGAATCAGACATGCAAAAGTCAGGTCCCGCGATATCGAGCACGATTGTATTACTCACTAGGGTAAATATCTTTGAAATTATAAAAAAAAATAGATGTACCTAATGTTCTCTGACAGGAAAATACAGAATGAAAAGCACTTAGCTTCTTATGATTTAAATCGTAATTTTCACTTTTGAACATACAATTTCAGAATGGGACGAACGAACTTCGTTTTGATATTGAATTCAAACCAATCGGAATGATCTTGCAACATGTGCCGCAGGAATACTTGATGGCGTAAATCAGCATACCGCTCTCAATCCTGTCTTGCTTTGTCTTTATGTCCTGTTGTGGCGGAAACATCCCTCCAGGAAGCGGTGGTGGTGGTGGGGGGGGGGGGGGGACGTCACCCAGACGCCCGCGACTATGTAAGTCGTGCGGCACGGAACCTCGACGTGGCACGGAACCAACGCAGCGCTGTTTGAAATTAGCTCCTTTTCAGTTGACGTGAATTTCCTGGCGTGGCCTACTGGCGTGAGGGCTGCGGCTGAAGTTCTGACGACTCCAACAACAAAAACAGCTACCTGAAACACCCTGTAGAGTTTCATCAGCGCTCTTCAGATATATCATTTCTAAAGTAGCCGCGATCAGAACTCGTGAAAGCCATTTCAGCTCGTGGTTTTACTCCCCTCCTCTTGGCGATATTGTGCCCCGACTTTCCCAACATCCCCGCTTGGTGGCCAGCTGCCGGCGGCAGCGGTCGGTAGAAATTCCTGTTATTAAATTCCATTATCCTTATTGGGGAGCGGCCGCGCCGAACCATTATTTAACGGCGCCGCGACTGTCGGCTCTGCGCCGGGATGACCGCGCCACGGCGTCGACAAAAAGTCTCTCGTCACGCCGCTGCGTCGCGATGGCCGACGCCGCGCCGTATTTCGGTCGTCAACCCGGCGCGCCGCTCCGGCGGACGCACGCTGACAGTATGTAAATGCGGCCGACGCGGTTGTCTGGAGACTGAAGTGACGCGCTCCTGAATCGAGCGTACCGCGACAGGAGCGCACACGGTGTCAGGAATTGTGAGCTCCGCCAGCCTGACTGCCCCGCCAGTATTGACAGGCAATGTGGAACGTGTCACAATATCAGTAACGTCCTCTAATTATGTTTTGATGATTGGACGTTATTTATGTTTGTGTGATGAAAGCCATCTATGATTGATGTGCAATTAAATGTTAATTAGTCGAATGACACCACCTATAGCGCAGTGCTAATTATGACTCTGGTTCACCCCATTTGACCGTCGATCTCGCTCGAGTCAGGCAGTTCCGCTTCCCTGGCAGATCCATTATGCTGCGCGGGAGCCGGCAAATGAGTGGTTTGTGCGTGTTCTCCGCAGACCCCCTCCGGGCAGAGACGCTCCACAGGGAGCTCCACGCTCCTCTGGTGCTGTCAGAGAGCCAGGGACAAAGGAAGGAGACGGGCAGGGAGGCAGGAGGCAGACAGAGAATCAGGGGAGGAAGAAAGGAGGTTGGCAGGGGACAGGGAGAGAGTGAGGAAGAGGGACGGAGTGAGGAAGAGGGAGGAAGGGGGTCACAGTTCGAGCATGGAATTTCTAGCGAGAACGTCGAGTTTTGTCCGACAGTAAACGACTGGTATGAACGCGACCGATACCGATCAGCATCGCCTGCTTGTTGTGGTGCAGAAACATGTCGGTGCAATGAGTCCGTGAGATGAGTTGTTCTCCGCAGATTCCAGGAGTGTGGACAGTTGTATGGACTGACCTGGCCGGTGTGGAGAGCGCAGATTCCAGGAGTGTGGAAAGTTGTATGGACTGACCTGGCCGGTGTGGAGAGCGGTGTCGACGTGGTGAAGCCTCCGCGCGGGTCGGGCGACTCGCTGCCGTCCTCCTCTTTGAGCGGCTGGGCCGGTTCGTAGTCGTACACCACCGTCTCCACCATGGAGCCCTTGCTGCTCCCGAACGACACCCTGCGGGCACACAGGTCAGGACACTGTCAGAACACTGTGAGTCTCAACTGTCACTGTCAGTCAGCAAGACACCGTCAGCGGCAGCAAGACGCTCTCGAATAGAGGTTCAGACGCTCTCGAACAGAGGTTGCCGCCGGGATTCTCGAATGGAGTGGAGACAGCTCCATTTCGACAAATGGTTGAAGTGTTAAAACACCGTAGTTATTAGGTTCTGTGAAAACCCGGATGTTGTGCAGACTGGATAACTAAGGTTACCGGTGCTAAATATGCGGTTGGTCGTGGGGACTTGACTTCGGCTCTAATCGACACCCTGGAGACTTTGACATTGATTAATGGGGCACCACAATACATTTCCCGCCGCTAGAGGCGCTGATGATCAACTGCTACCAAGCGGACCAGCGTCTGTGCGTCAGAGTATAGGGCGCATTGTTTACGGCGGAGTTTTGAAGGGGTTAGAGTGGTACAGATGTGTTCAAACTTATACGCAATGCTGGTGTCTATGCGTGTATTCGAAACCTGAAAACATTTCTCGCTGAGGTCAATCGTTTGACCTCTGGAGGTCAAAGAGTGCCCGCGAGGTCAAATCTTGGGTACCGCTAACTTTTTCCCTAAAGTACTTACCGAAGTCGTTTCAACGGCTAAATATTCCCACCAGTCTATAGACGGTGAACAAAGAGAGATCTGACCGCCCCTGGTCACCGGTTCACCTCAGGTCACAACATAAGTTACCATTATGGCCTATGGGAGAATGACGGGGTACCGCATAATTTTTTCCCCCAAAATCACTTAGATGACCCATTTCACCACCATCGCCTTCTCTTTAACTCACTCAAGGTGCACAACGCAAGAATTGAACCCTCCAGGTCACCGTTTGACCTCAGGTCACCTGGAAAGTCGCTAATATCAATTTAAGGAGCCGTCCAAATACGTATTCGTTGTTTACCGGCCGATTGTTTTCAAACTTATACGAAATGTTGGTGTCCATGAGTGTATTAGAACCCTGAAATGATTTCTCGCTGAGGTAAATCGTTTGACCTCGGGAGGTCAAAGAGTGCCCACGAGGTCAAATATCGGGTACCACATAACTGTTCCCCTAAAGTATTTTTCGTAGTCGCTTCAACGGCCAAATATTCACACCGGCCTATAGACGGTGCACAACGAGTTATCTGACCGCCCCTGGTCACCAGTTGACTTCAGGTCACAACATAAGTTACTATTATGGCCTATGGGAGAATGACGGTGTACCGCATAATGTTTTCCCAAAAATAACTAAGATAAACCATTCTACCACCATCGCCTTCCCTTTATCCCACCGAAGGTAAGTTTGAACACAATCGGTCGGTAAACACCGAGTACGTATTTGGACGGCTCGTTAAATCGATATTAGCGCCTTTCCAGATTACCTGAGGTCAAACAGTGACCTGGAGGGATCACGTCTTGCGTGTGCACCGTATATGGGCTGGTAGTAATATTTAGCCGTTGGAACGACTTTGGTCAGTACTTTAAGGAAAAAGTTAAGCGGTACCCAAGATTTGACATCGCTGGCACTCTTTGACCTCCTGAGGTCAAACGGTTGATCTTAGCGAGAAATGCTTTCAGGGTTCGAATACACTCATAGACACTAACATTTTGTATAAGTTTGAACACAATCGGCCGGTAAACAACGAATACGCATTTGGACGGTTCGTGAAATGGATATTAGCGCCTTTCCAGGTGACCTGAGGTCAAACGGTGACCGGGATAGGTCAAGTCTTGCGTTGTGCACCTTCGGTGGGATAAAGGGAAGGCGATGGTAGTAGAATGGGTTCTCTATGTGATTTTGGGGGGGAAATATGCGGTACCTCGTCATTCTCCCATAGGCCATAATGGTAACTTATGTTGTGACCCGAGGTCAACCGGTGACCAGGGGCAGTTAGATCTCTCTTATTCACCGTCTATAGGCTGGTGGGAATATTTAGCCGTTGAACCGACTTCGATAAGTACTTTAGGGAAAAAGTTATGCGATGCCCGATAGACCTCGCTGGCACTCTTTGACCTCCCGAGGTCAAACGATTGACCTCCGCGAGACATGCTTTCAGGTTTCGAATGCACTCATATACACCAACAATTCGTATAAGTTTGAACACATCTGTACCACTCTAACCCCTTCAAAACTCCGCCGTAAACAACACGCCCTGCACTCTGGACGCACAGCCGTCGGTCCGTTTGGTAGCAGTTGATCATCAGCGCCATCTACAATAGCTTCAATTGTGGTTCCCCATTGTGTGTGGTGTGGAGCGTCATTGTATAGTCTGTACTGACGAGATAACTTATCCCAGTGATAGATCAGGTGCCTAAAATAAAGGTGTTGTTAACCTCGTTCGGCGACGACAGTCCCACACCAGTGGGGTGCTACTACTCAGTACCACCAGTGGGGTGCTACTACTCAGTACCACCAGTGGGGTGCTACGTACCTACTACTCAGTACCTACGTCCGAGCTTCAACAGGTTATCTGTAGATCCCACAGGTTCTATATGGTATCGACTTGGTCATGGTACCGCCATTCGGCGAACAAGCGCCTTCCACAGGTCAGTTAAGTCAGTTTCCATGTCGAATCACTACTCAGCGTAAAGCGAATCATATTGGCTATGCGGGATGAAGCTTAACCCGCGAGTTACTGGGGTGTATTTCATAACGCGACTTACTGGGAGGGGGCTATTTGTTGCCCCCTCGGATCTCCGGAACTACTGAACCGAATGTAAAAATTCAAACGGCATTCGATAGCCCTGGGATTTTTTTATCGAGGGAACATAATATTGTTGACCTCGGGTTACCGATGACGTCACAGGTCAGGTCAAGTACAAAATGTTTGACCGTGTCATAAGGTCTCGATTGATGGAATTGTCGCGCAAAATTGCGATATTAAACGCATAAGCTGTCGATAAATCGATATGATTCGTGTGTCTGACACTTCTAAGTACCTTTATAAGCTGTGTATGACCTTGGGTCAGGTCAAGGTCATCCGAGGTCACGAGGTCAAACTGCAGATTATGGTCATTAGGCGTTGTAACACATGTTTATGGGTTTGTTTTTCGTCTAGAACGCGAAAAATGACCTTAGAACATTGTTTGTTCCATATAAATAGAAGTAAAAGCAAAAATGGAAATGCGTTTTTTTATGCATAGTAATGCTGTAAGAAGTGGTCGATTTTTGTCATTTAAAGGCATAACTCAGTCATTTTTGAAGATATCGACTTTTAATTTGGTACAAATATTCATCGCATACGTCTCGATCACATATATTCCGGTTTTTGGATAAATCGGATTTTTTTCTTGGAAATTTTACAAAAAAAAAAAATGTATTTGGATTTCTCAAAATTTTGAATTTAAAAAACCCAAAAATACGACATATCAGTTTGATAGCCCGGTCTATTATCAGTAATTTAATTTAAGATAATTGAGTTTATCTCAAACATCGTACCTTTGACAGCTGCAGACATCGTACTAACCAGCTGCGGACGCCGTAACGTCCCCGGGCCTGAGACCTAACCAGCTGTGGACGCCGTAACGTCCCCGGGCCTGAGACCTAACCAGCTGCGGACGCCGTAACGTCCCCGGGCCTGAGACCTAACCAGCTGCGGACGCCGTAACGTCCCCGGGCGTGAGACCTAACCAGCTGCGGACGCCGTAACGTCCCTGGCCTGTTTGTTTGGGACAAAGCCACGGGCCGACCATATACCCCGCCGCCGTAATGGCCTCCCCGGCCGGCACAGAAATTGTTTGTAGACCGTTTTTACGTCCCAGCAAACATCATCCCGCAAATAAATAACAGCCAAGGCGGTATGAAGATTACGCAGAAACTTTTTCTGCAGTCTTCTCCTTTCCTAATACCCGCTGGCAATTCCTAGACGACATTATTCTTTTTCCACGTGCAATATCCCGTGGATTAGCTTTTTTGCCATTCAACAAAAAAGGGAAATCCAATAAGCACGCGCAATGCTGAAAACATCGGCGGCGACTGGAAACTGGTCTCCACGCGTCCCTTTTTCACCCACTGCTGGCATTTGTCCAACTCTCTGGCCCGTTGAGATTGGACCGATCGCAGTAGCTTATATTAGAAGGACGCAGGGAATTGCGGCCGTGCCGATCGTGTGGTGGGCGGGCGAGGTCAGTGGATCGCTTTGTGGACGGACCGTATAGTGTCAGTGGCCGAGGACCTCCGCTCAGGAGGACACCCACTGGAGCGTGAAGACCTCCGTTGACCGGTGGTCATTAGCCGATGACCGGCGGCCATTAGCTGCGGTCTGCGTGCGGCGCAGACGGTCATTTGCCCCGGCTCATCGGCGCCCGGCTGACCCCTGGCCCGACCGAGACAGGGAGACGGCAGAACAGCCCTGTTACATCCACACTCCACAGGTCATCAGCAGGTGCAGTTATGTATAGGCCGACGTCTGGTTCTCTCTGGCCTGTCTGTGATTGGCGTACAGGCTTTAATTGCAGAGCTAAGCAGCAGTAATGATTGTTATGCTGTATTCCTGAAGTTCGTCAATCCCAGTTGCCATGGGCCCCTCACCAAAAACTTATCATCTTTTCGACGGGCAAAAGTCATGCTAAAACTCTAACCCGACCCGAGGTGACTACTGACTATGTGGCAGCATCAAACATCGTTGACTAAGACGTATTGCGGCAGGTCAGGTTGAAAGACATGTGTCTCGATTATTGAACAAGCTATACACAGCCGATCACAGCACCCGACCAACAGCTACACTCTGCCACCGACGCCACATCTCCGCCGGGTTCACCGCGTCTGTGCCAGGATTACCCCTCCGCGCGCCATCTGCCGCTTCAGAGCTCCGGACCACTTCATCGTTTCAAACCCGGCCGAATTAGCATTAAAGCCGACGATATTGCCGACGAAATGAAGCGGCCACCCCTCCTGCCTCTGCCGCCTCTGCCGCCCCTTCCGCCCCTGTCGCAGGGGAGAACGACAAACCAGCACGGATCGACGCTCGCTCGACGCTAGCTCGACGCTCGGCTGAAGCGTCGGTCTCTCCGCCACGTCGCCGTCGACGTCGCAGTCGACGCGGCCCGACCCCCGGTTGGCGCCATGAGGGCGGCCAATCGATAGTCGACGCACGGCCCGGAGCGGGGAGGGAGCGCGCGTGTCGTCGACGGAAGCACGCGGAGGGCACGCCGCCGCCGCCGCCCCGTCGATTTCGACGCGCGCGCGAGTGCCGGGGCGCCGATCGCGCGCGTTGACGGGTGGCTGCGGTGTGTGGTCAGGGCTGGGGCGCGGGAGAGAAGAGGGAAACGTTAAATTGCGATTGAACGATTGAACGCATAAATCAATTACATTCACGGGTGGAGATTGCGTTTGTGTTCAATTCGATCCTTTGGGCCTGGATGGAACTTCATAAGTTGTTTTGCCAACACACTTAAAAATGTCGCTATTTTTTAATATTGCAGCCTAGAACATTGCATAGGGGTGTATTATATTGTAAAAGAAATAAGTTGCGATTTAGTATCTTAGTTTCAGTAGCGGCATATCGTACATGTTCCTTTTGCAATTGATGCAAGTTATAAGCAAGCTACCGACTCAAAAATCGGGGATAATACGCATATACTTTGCAGTATATACATTGCAGCATTCTGAATAAATACATAAATTATGTATCACACAGTTAACATACCACACTCCACATTGTGTATTTCTTTATAAAACTGATAGTGATGGATGGAACATTTTTTTACAAACGTATTTGGTATATCGGGCTCCTCACCTGTATTTATATTTTAAATGCATTTTTGCCTTTTCTAGGCACCTGTATATTGTGCACTGTAGTGCATGCGAGTGTGTGTGTGTGTGTGTACTGTATGTGTGATCTCGGCTGCAACCGTAATTGGGCTCAGGCCTGTGGTTGCTAGAAATTAAATCAACAATACACAATAAACAAAACCTTGTGCTTGTTTATCCCGCGTCTCAGTGCCACTGTACGCTCACTGTCTGGTATTGCCCCTCCCTCACTGTATGGTATTGCCCCTCGCTCACTGTCTGGTATTGCCCCTCGCTCACTGTCTGGTATTGCCCCTCCCTCACTGTCTGGTATTGCCCCTCGCTCACTGTCTGGTATTGCCCCTCGCTCACTGTCAGGTATTGCCCCTCGCTCACTGTCTGGTATTGCCCCTCCCTCACTGTCTGGTATTGCCCCTCCCTCACTGTCTGGTATTGCCCCTCGCTCACTGTCTGGTATTGCCCCTCGCTCACTGTCTGGTATTGCCCCTTGCTCACTGTCTGGTGTTGCCCCTCCCTCACTGTCTGGTATTGCCCCTCCCTCACTGTCTGGTATTGCTCCTCCCTCACTGTCTGGTATTGCCCCTCGCTCACTGTCTGGTATTGCCCCGCCCTCACTGTCTGGTATTGCCCCTCCCTCACTGTCTGGTATTGCCCCTCGCTCACTGTCTGGTATTGCCCCTCTCTCACTGTATGGTATTGCCCCTCCCTCACTGTCTGGTATTGCCCGTCCCTCACTGTATGGTATTGCCCCTCGCTCACTGTCTGGTATTGCCCCTCGCTCACTGTCTGGTATTGCCCCTCGCTCACTGTCTGATATTGTCCATCGCTCACTGTCTGGTATTGTCCCTCGCTCACTGTCTGGTATTGCCCCTCCCTCACTGTCTGGTATTGTCCCTCCCTCACTGTCTGGTATTGCCCCTCGCTCACTGTCTGGTATTGCCCCTCGCTCACTGTCTGGTATTGCCCCTCCCTCACTGTCTGGTATTGCCCCTCCCTCACTGTCTGGTATTGCCCCTCCCTCACTGTCTGGTATTGCCCCTCGCCCACTGTCTGGTATTGCCCCTCGCTCACTGTCTGATATTGTCCATCGCTCACTGTCTGGTATTGCCCCTCGCTCACTGTCTGGTATTGTCCCTCGCTCACTGTCTGGTATTGCCCCTCGCTCACTGTCTGGTATTGCCCCTCGCTCACTGTCTGGTATTGCCCCTCCCTCCATCCCGTGTTCATCTACAGAAAGGGACTGACTTCCGCCGGATTCACTCATCCATTGTTATCATCATTCCCACGGTCGTATCTCATCATCTGTCACGGGAACGGAGGATCGCTCAGCCGGACAGGACTGCGCTCCAGTCCAGATGGAAACCTGCGCCATAAGACAATGTCTTGTAAGTTGTAGCTGCCACCTATAGTCATCTCGCTGTATGCGATTAGTAGACGAAAATGCTGAACATTCGTCCACCCCTCAAGGTGAGTTCAAGCGACATCGGCGCTCCTTATTTGCCCGCCTGTTGGTACAGTGACCTGCAGCCATCAGACGCGCACGCTGAATATGTCAATCGATGTCAAGACCTGGGAGGACCTTATTGAATGTTTTGTTTGAGACAACTTGCGTCACTTGATTTTTCTTAACCCTCGCCCGGGTAGGGCAATATCACTACGTGTTCGGGTAGGGGGGGGGGGAGGGTACAACCCCCTAGCGTTCCCCTAATTGAGCTAGAGCCTCGATTCAAAGACGAGCGTGTTGCTTGTGACGAGAGGAAGCCGTTGATATCCGATTTTCAGGTCTTGGGTCATTATGTGACCTCTGAGGTCATGTCAATGACCAAAAAGATCAAAATTGTAAATGCGTATAAACTGAATTTTATCCAGCCGTAATCGTGAATGAGCATATCATAATGCTTAATGGGTGCCAAATTCGTAATCAGCGTCACAAAATGTCCTAAAAACTGCCAAATTCCAAAAAGGTCATGTCAGGTCATCTGAGGTAAGTGACCTCGGTTGACCTGTGGAAGCGCATGACCCCAGTGGAACATATAATTATGTAAAATGGATCCCAAATTTGAAATCAGCGTCACAAAATGTCCTAGAAACCGCCAGAAGCCCAAAAAAGCCATCTGAGGTCATCGGAGGTCAATGACCTCAGTTGACCTCTGAAAAGGTCAATCGAGGTCACAATATCAGTGGAAACCACAACTGTCACCTTGAAACGCCTGTGCATATGTTCCTGAACAACAAACACTAGGAAACTGCACGAGTTACAAGCATCGATACTGCGGGACGCCAGTTGCGCCTGACATGACCTTGAGAAACAGGGCATAATAGGTCACGGGTCATGTGGGTTAGAAATTCAAAATTTTCACAGTATGTGGAACATTTTCAAAAGTAGGGTACTGAAAGTTTCATCGCAATCGATTGGAAATTACGCGAGTTATTCCAGAAAAACCGAGGGGGTGGCATCCACCCCCTACCCGGGCGAGGGTTAATTGAAAGTTCACGATCGATAGTAGCGAGTCCACACAAATATCTCTTCACCAAATAGCTCGAATCGCATAAAGCCACCCACGTAAGAGCTCGTACGAAATTGGAAAGGACAAAACGTGTTGCTCTCCTTGCATGTGGTTGTTTGACTTGAAGACGAAGATGCGGGGGCGTTCTTTCGGCGTTGGGGCGACGGGCACCCTCGGCGGCTTGATAAAAGGCGGCGAAGACGCCCGCAAAACCAGGCGGAACGGATCTTCGTCGAGTTGCAACGTTTTTGGCCGCGTGTTTATTTTGGCGAGCGTCAGTGGTGTTTGTCAGTGTCGCCGTCGGGATAGGCGGGGAGGGGGAGGGTTCACTCGCGCGGGGAGGGGGAGGTTTCACTCGCGCCTCGGGGTCCGCAGGGACTCGCGTCCGTCAGTGTCGGCGGAACTCTTCACACGGAGGGGAGCAGAGGGGAGGAAGAAGCGTCGACGCTTGCGAGATGAGAACTTAGCTACCGCAGAAGCGTTGTTGATGTTCCTGGGGAATTAATTCCTACGGCATACACACTGTAAGCTGTGGACGAACCATTGCGTCCTCCATCCGCATTCCTAATCGGGAACATGGACCGTCTTGCCCACAATGGGGAGGTCTGGTGGCACATGTGATCAAACTGAAAACATCAATGTGTGGGGACCAATATAATGGGGTAACCAGTCAGCCGAAGACAAAATCAATACAAAATGTGTAAAGTTGACAAGGTCAAACGACTGAGACACTGACGGCGTCAGAATACGCACTCAACAGGATACAAGCTGGTTGTCATCCCAAAGTGGCAGACAGATGACTGAGCCTCTGACCGTTGACCTCACCTCGGAGAGTTGCTGATCCTACTGACCCGTCCTCCGGTCAACACCTCCTCCACTATCGCACTTCGCCTGTTGACCTTGACCGACCTTGACCTTCTGAGAGTGGCACGCACCATCTCGGCGTGGCTCGACTCCACCACCAGCGAGAGTCGGCGACGTGGCGAGCGGGGCCGACGCACCAGGACAGGGACGTACGCCAGCCGGTACTCGGGCGGGGGAGGGGGCGGCGGGCGGCGCGCCGGCGGCCGGGCCACATCCACGAACGTCAGCATGGCTGGCCGCGGTCAGCGGGAAGACGGCCCCGCCGCGATGTTCCCACTGGACGCCGGTCACGGAGCCGAGTCACGGAACGCCACGGATCGACGCTTCTGCACGGACGTCGAGACGATGGCCGCTGCAACGGCGGTGCGCGGCGGCGGCGGCAGCGACGACGCGAGCGGCGGCAGTGCTGGCGGCGGCGGCGCGCGGCGGCGGTGGTCTGAGCGAGGCTGCCCGTGCACCGCCGCTGGCCCTGGGAACGTTCTGCCCCTGGCAGTCCAGCGTGACTTCACGGCGGCCCGACCGGAAACCAGCGGCCATTTTCTCTGGGACGGCGCAAACACCTGACGATTCGTCCCACTCTGACCGCAGCCCCGCACTCTGGCCGCAGCAGCCGCAGGCAGCAGACCGCCCCAAGCTGGAGACCACTGAGGGCCCATAACCCCCTCGTCACCCAGAAACACGGCGCAGTTTTGTGTAGAAAAAAGGAAAGCGGGGTGATGATAGTTGGGCTTACGTCGTACGCAGGATCGTGACGAACGGCGGCTACCGGAGATAATAGGGTCACGGTTCGGGGCTGACGGAGAGCTGCACGACCCACGCACCGTGAAGCCGTGATGCCGGGTACGGGCGCCGTCAGCAGCTCTAAAACAGACGACTGACCAAGGCTGCAGGCGAGACGGCTCAGTCCTCGTGTAGCGGAAGCTATAAGTGAGCTATAAGTACTGGCTGCGCTCACAGGTCCGGTAGCGTTATGGTCATCGGTGCACGAACTTGCACGGAAATTCACACGATCCGCACGTGACAAAGACCCCTCGCACGATCATCAGCTTTAGAACAAAGGCGGGGTTTTAGGTCCCGCTGTGTCAGCCTAAGTCAGGGAGTTATATTTTCGCTTTGCCGCCCGGAGGTCGTCACTTGTGAATGACCATTTCAGACCATTCGCAGACCATTCGCCACCACTTCAACTCACGAGTTGACGAAACATAAACGAAACTACGTGACGCAACAGTTGGTCTTTTTCGCATCACAGCGAACACTGAGCACTCACTTCCGCCGGCCATTCAAAGAAACGTGATTCGGATAAATTAAGGCAAGGCCAACTGATTGCGTGGGCCTCTTGATTAAAGTGGTGGCATACTGCGTGGTCATCTAGAAGGAAAAACCAGAGCAAAACCATTCATTCGTACTTATCTGCACTCGGGAGTATCCTCGTGATAAGTGCAAGCTCACGTTCAATGAAAAACAGCAGAGAATGGGTGCCTGTGGACTGTGATAGACCATCTCATACTAACGAGGCCACAGATCTGCTCGTCACCGGCTCGCTCTGACCGGCGGGAGATGGTAACATCTGCGTCATCCTAGGCGCATGTTATGCCGGATGAAGATTTGGTTGGCGCCACTTGAAGCATTTTTAACACCCCTGATCGACGCCACGTGTATGGGTAGTGGCACATACCGCAGGTAAAATGTCAATACATAACAAGAAAATAAAGGAAAATGTTCCCGCTCCACACCAACCACAATCCCTGCAAAAATTCACCTAGACATGTTAATGTCAAAGTGCACACTTTCCGACACGTTTCTTGTGTATGAATGGGTACATCGCACTTCACAATATGCAAGCTGAAGTTGACAATCTGGGAATCGCCCGTGACCTTCACCGTCGTTGCATTCGAGTAAGTTGGTCGGTCGGAGACTACGTCGCCGCATGGGCGTCGAACACGGCGGTGGCACGCTGCACCGGTACACGCGACACGGCCCCCGGTGCAGAAGGGCGTGGGGAGGGGGGGGGGGGGCGTTACTGCGAGACCGATACTGTGCGACCGGGACCGGGACCGGGACCGGGATGGGACCGGGACCGGGACCGGGACCGGGACCGGGACCGGGACCGGGATCGGGACCGGGACCGGGATCGGGACCGGGACCGGGATCGGGACCGGGACCGGGACCATGAATAGGACCAGGAAAGGGACCGTGACTAGGACCAGGACAGGGGCCGTAACTAGGACCAGGGCCATGACCATAACCTAGGATCGGACCGAGCCAAGTCGGCTCCGGTGTCAGTCGCAATTCCCGAGATCACAATCACGACCAGGACCACGACGGACCGGGACCGGGACCGGGACCGCCGGGAAGCGGGGTCGCTGGTTTACGGTCGGCAGCGGGTCCAGCCGACTGTGACTCAGCAGGTGAGGCCTGAGGGAGACGCAGCTGAGATAGCAGCGTAGCATGGCGAGCGTGAGAGGCGATAGGCGAGCGTGAGAGGTGAGAGGAGTGCGAGCGTGAGAGGTGGTTCTCGGCCACTGCCTCAACTGTCATGCCTATTGCACATTGTTCATCGTCCTTTGTTCACTGGCGATGATGCCAACAGCATTGTTTGCTGACAAAATTGTATTTGTTCATCGTTGCACGGTCGGCCTTTTAAATCAGATATCGGGTGTTTGATTTATTCATAGTCTGCATAATCAAAGAATAGATGCAGTATGTCGCCAAAATATTAAAAGTTATTTTACAACACCTTGCCTTCCTTCCTTTCACATTTATTATGTAGTAACAAGCCAGACGTTTGCAGGTGGAAACGATGGACACCGTTAATAGCATCGCTACAATATTGTTGGGGAAAGTAACGAACACAAAGCACAATGCAAGTTGCAACGTTACATAATAACGCCGTCAGTGACACGTCTGGCGGCCGGTCAACTGCAGCCACGGGGCTGGTAACGTGTCTAATGGACAGTGCATTGCACAATGAACTGGCTCACAGGGGCTGGAAGCGTGTCTGGCGAACTGTCCACCAGACAGCCGAGACAGCTGGACAGCAGCAGGTTCGCCGTCAGCGCAGACTGGACACAGCCGAGACAGCTGGACAGCAGCAGGTTCGCCGTCAGCGCAGACTGGACACAGCCGAGACAGCTGGACAGCAGCAGGTTCGCCGTCAGCGCAGACTGGACACAGCCGAGACAGCTGGACAGCAGCAGGTTCGTCATCAGAGCAGACTGGACACTGCCGAGACAGCTGGACAGCAGCAGGTTCCACGTCAGCGCTGACTGGACACAGCCGGGAGGTGCGTGGTCCCGCTCCGGTCAGAGCCAGCAGCCGGACCGGTGAAGCATGACGATGACGGCACGGCGGCACGTTCCTGGACACAGCGGCAGAGAGCTGGACTTGCTGGAGCCGGGGCCGGAGCAGGGGCTAGAGTCCGGACCGGGGCCACGGACTGGTGGAGGAGCGGCAAGTCACGACAACACGCTGCAAGCTGGACCGGGGCCGGGCAGAGGTGGGGCTGGCCCGTATACCGCGTTCCAGAGGTGAGTCACCGCTGCACTGACCAAGCCGTAGGGCCGGACCGCTCCAGCCCGCGCCGCCGGACCGCTCCGCCGCACCGCTTCAGCCGCGCCGCTCCAGCCGCACCGCGCCGTTCCAGCCGCGCCGCTCCAGCCGCGCCGCTCCAGCCGCACCGCTCCAGCCGCGCCGCGCCGTTCCAGCCGCGCCGCTCCAGCCGCGCCGCTCCAGCCGCACCGTTCCAGCCGCGCCGTTCCAGCCGCGCCGCTCCAACCGCGCCGTTCCAGCCGCGCCGCTCCAGCCGCGCCGCTCCAGTCACACTGTCCGAAGGAGCGGAGCTGGGTGTGAATAAGCAGGTGATGGGACGAGTATTTGTGCTGAGGTCTAGTGTATTTGTGCTGAATAAACCAGAGGTGTGCAATACTATAAGTGCAAATCGGTTTGGCTGTTCTGCATGACATGACGCTGGCGAGACGACCTGGAAAGTTAAAAGTTCAATTGTATGCCTATATTGAAAGCTGCTGGCTGCTAAAATGTAATCCTATGGACGATAAAGAGCGTGCAGTGGTGTGCGAGAGTTTGCTTCGCTCCGTGTGGCTCACATTTGCATTTCTGACGAGCAACATATCACTTGCCGTTGAGAGATACGGAGATGAATCACGGCTGAGACTCGGAGTGCCACTGCGCCGACTTCATCAGTCCCGCCGTCTGCTGGGATACGAGCTCTGACAGCGGTGTTGAGTGTGACGCTGCAGAATGCTACTCCCCGCCCATTATATATGACCTTGTTTACGGCCGGCAGTCGCCCGCGGCGTGGTGCAGCTCCCCGTGCAGACCGAGGAGCCGCCACAGTCAAAGCCACGTGCTGCAGAGCGACGGCCGGATGAATTGCCCTGCCTGGTGAGGAATAAGACGCCACGCCCACGGCGCGTTATGCTCCGCTGCGCGCGCCACACGCAGCCGGCTGTCGCAAGCGCGGCGTCACATAAATAACAAACGAAAACAAGCCTAGACAAAATTGCACCAGAATGACTGGTGGAATCTAAACAATTGCGCGACGAAACTAGCGTATTCATCAGTGCGGAGAAAGCAGAAGCCCGCGCTGCGGCGTCTTCCATTCAACGCTGGGCGCCACGGGAGATTCGGGTAGAACTGGGTATTCCTGGATGTGATCCATAGAGCATTGATAGTTGGAAAGTGTCGCCGGAGTCACAAGCCTCAGTATTGACTGCGTGACCTCGGCAGTCCAGCCAGCCACCGGAGCAGAGCTGCACGATGTTCCGACTGATGTTCGGAACTGGTCAGTGGAATGCAGTAAGTAAAAATGCACTCATCCATCCATCCAATGCGCTTGAGTGAAAAGTGCGACAGAACGGACCATGACTATCCATTGCATTGGAGCGGTGATGACAGCATGATCTACATGGAAAACAGGAAGAAGATGTCTTAAGAAGGCAATGTTCACAATGTAAAACGAGTAAACGTTTGGAACAGATATTTATTAATTAATCTCTGGGACTAACATCCTCGCATGAAAACATAAAATTCCCAGAAGTATGACACGTAGCAGGCGACATTGATTGCCGACTAACGATGAACAGTTCAGTTTGTGGCCGTTGTTTGCCGACTAACGATGCACAGTTCAGTTTGTGGCAGTTGATTGCCGACTAACGATGAACAGTTCAGTTTGTGGCCGTTGATTGCCGACTAACGATGAACAGTTCAGTTTGTGGCAGTTGATTGCCGACTAACGATGAACAGTTCAGTTTGTGGCAGTTGATTGCCGTCTAAACGATGAACAGTTCAATTTGTGACAGTTGATTGCCGACTAACGATGCACAGTTCAGTTTGTGGCAGTTGATTGCCGACTAACGATGATCAGTTCAGTTTGTGGCCGTTGATTGCCGACTAACGATTAACAGTTCAGTGTGTGGCAGTTGATTGCCGACTAACGATGAACAGTTCAGTTTGTGGCCGTTGATTGCCGACTAACGATGAACAGTTCAATTTGTGGCAGTTGATTGCCGACTAACGATGAACAGTTCAGTTTGTGGCAGTTGATTGCCGACTAACGATGAACAGTTCAATTTGTAGCAGTTGATTGATTTGTGGCAGTTGAACATTCAAACTAGCACAATGAGTGTAATGAGGCACAATGAGTGTAATACCTTCTCACAAAAAGTGATTTAATGAAAATGGTACCTAGGTTGCCAATATGAGCTATAGTTAAAGGGACTATCCCACCTTAACATTATATTTGAGTTGAGATAGCCATTTGTATGGCTAGGCATTGAAATTAAGTATGGTAGCAGTTAAAACAACCACAATGATCTAATCAAAAAGATATTCGAGTTTGATTTTGACATCTGTAAAAAAATCAGGTCCATGTGTATTTGACTAGGGACTCTAAACCGACAGCGTTGTCTCTTTACCCTACTGGTAATGATAGTCGACTTGTTTTAAGGTCCGCCTTGGAATATTTTCGTCTTTCATTTCTCGATCCCCGGGTGGTTCGCAATCTAAGCCAATCTAGGCACCGGGTGGTTCGCTTTTTCTGCGCAATAAATGTCGACAAAAAATTGTGCCATATATTTGGCAGCACAAAGGATTTCCCTGTTATTAAAAAAAATCATATGACGTCACCAACCCAACTTTTCGCTTAAAACTAAAAGTTGAATATCTTCAAAGACAAACTTTTTTTCGGAAAAAAGTTCACGAACATGTTCAGCTGACCTCGCCTGACATGTAGACATACAATTAAGTGTGATTCGACAACTTTGACAAAGGTGGGACAGTCCCTTTAATGGCTTGGCAGCTAGCTGTTTAACGGCTGCTCCGTTATCCCATCTCAGATTCGAAATGCAGGCATTTCGTGTGAGTATGCAAACATGAATCATCCAGTCTCGACAAACTTCACTCCTGCCATGGAGTGAAGTTTGTCCAGTTAATATAACAAAGGGATGTGTTGTGTCGACAAAAAGTCACATCCCTCATTCGGACTCGCTGGACGCCAGGATCACTCGTGACTCGACCGAAAAGTTTGCGGAGCAAATTTACCGTGACGCGAGAGACGCGACGTGCTGTTGTTTTAGCGACCCTATATCGCCATTAGACTATCGCCAAAACCCATCCACAGCCGACGGAAATGGTCTCTTCACCGGCCGCTATTTTCATGGCTGCGACTCCGGAACCCGCAGCTGTCGATAGTGATGGGATAAGTGATCGATTTGAATCGGGTTTTAATAGTGATGGGCTGAGTGAAGAGCTTTTTAACATTACCGCATAAATGAAGTAAATCTAATACATCTAACCACTAAACTTTACGTTTTCAAACGAAGAAAATGAAGATCGTGAAGTAATAATTGTCGTATCGTATCGTATAATTAAGTAGCTAAAATAAATTGAATAAAATCCCTTTTGTTAGGCATGTGTGTTATCCTCTTGTTTTCTAAGCATAGCAAGCCAACCATCGAATCTTCCCGAACAAGAAAACAACCATTTAGATTTTTGACGTGTTTAAATGTTATCTGATTTGTTATTTTGTCAGTCACTTGTTCTCCTCGACACGAACTTTCCGGTCAAAAACCAAAGCGATAAGCACCTATTTCCGGAAGAGGAACGAAGCCTTAATGCTGGAAAAAGCCATGAATGAGTTGTGACCCACAGTAAAGCACATGAATAAAAAGCCGCAATATCCACCAATCCGATACGCACATGCAATCAGCGACCTTTACCAAACGGAGCCGCATAACCAAACATCGACGCTAACAATAGGTCACCGCGCTGGGTCACAATACGTCCTGTGCTCCGCCCAGTGACCTTTAAAGGTCACAGTCAGTCACATCAGCAGGGCCTCCTCACTATCGGTGGCAGCAGTGTCAGGCATCACGACACCCGAATGTAAACACAGCGGCCATACGCCGGCTGCCTGTCCCGGGGCCACTGGCCGTGGGTCTGTCTGGCATGGTGGTGGTCTGGCGGGTCTGTCGTGTCTGCTGTGGTGGTCTGTGTGTTCATGTCACATGTCACAGGACAGGGTCGTGTGTTTGTAACCAACTCAACACTGGAGCTTTTCTCTGATTTAACTTTTCGGTTCATGTTAAGATATGACATTTTTAGTCGACTCAACTCCGACTGAATCTTTTTCGCTCTGAATGAGTACTCGTATATTTGTTAATGCTGCACACATTTGACTTACAAAACCCAAATTTCTTACTTCCAACTCAAGTGCATCGAATACTCAAGTGCATGGTGAGACATATGTGAGACAACTCAAGAGGTGAGACAACTCAAGTGCATGGTGAGACATAACTGAGGGACAAGACAGGACAAAACAGCATATATCGCCAGTCGCCACACTGTTCACCATATCACCATATTACGTTAGGATTACGAGTCAGCGGCCGGGGAACGATCGCGAGACTCCCGTGTCATGCAGACATGCTAGGAGCGGGTCACGCGGCAGCCAGAGACACACCATCACGGTGACAAAACCAGACATGCTAGGAGCGGCTCACGCGGCAGCCAGAGGCACACCGCGGAAACAGAACCAGACAGGCCTGGCGTGATGTCGCGTGCCGCACACCATATCTGGCACACCGGCGGAGAACGTCATGGGCTCGTATGTCAAGGCATTGACATATCGACACGGATATTTGCTTCTGCTCGTTAGTTATTTGAGGGAAGAGCGATCTTTTGACATGCATGCTTGGAATGACATCGTTTGTATTTAGTGGTCACATTTCAAGTCAAGTTTACATCATTACTACATGTTTATTGAAAGATCAAGAATACCTTACATAGGCACCATGTTTACTGATATGTATATTTCCTACCCACTGTAATCGTGGTGACAGGTTACGTCATAAGTGCTCAGAGCGAGCGAAGTGGGACCATCCCTCAGTGAGACAGATAGCGAAGAGGTGGTGCCTGGTGACACTGACAAGAGTGCAGCTGTGCATAGTTCTTCGTCCGTCGGTTGAAGTGGTCCCCATGCTATCAGTATGATTATGATGCATTCGGTTCAGAAGGTCAACTGTCTGTGCCTCAAACGACAAGATATGTGGGAGTGCACCCTCACTCCCTCGTGGTCGTATTCACCACAATGCGACCCACTGAGTCGGTCAGTTTGGCCGGGCTCGCAAAGCAATCACGTCAACACGATGCATGCATGAGTGCATGACTATAGCAACAGCATATCATCCGGACCGCAGCGCGGCGTGGCTCGCATTGGCTGGAGCGCTCCGATGCAGCCTGTACCTAATTCAAACGAATCTGGACAGTAAGTGCGACTTGGGCGCTAAATAATTGTCTGGGACGACAGAATGATGTATAGCAGACTGGCCTTGGGTCGGCAGCAGGACTTGGACCGGGCAGTCTGTTATCTGATTCGGGGAGGCATCGTCACGTAGCCGAGACCACCACGGTGTGGCCAGCCGCCGCGTTCCCACAGACGCGCGCGCACAGCCGCCGCCGAAACTTTGTTTCGTCTGCCGAACATCAACGGTCCGAGGCAAAAACTGCGCCCTCAGACGCCCGCCCGTGGCATCTCAACAACGGCACGGCGCGTCAAAACAGTAGCGCGCGGCCAGACTGGCGCGCCAAGGGCAAAAACGACGCACCGGTTAGCCCAGCAGCGGCGGTGGAGCACTGCTGCTGCTGCTGCCGCAGACGGCGCCAGCTCAAACTCCAGTGACAGACGCTCAAAAGCGGTGCTCATCAAGATAAGTCCGGGATAGAGCAACGATAGCACGCACGGGTGGGCGAGTTGGTGCGTCACCTAACTCACCCGCACGCTAACCACGCCCTTGTCACCGCGGCGGCAGTCCTGTACGATCCCACACGGTTCCACAAAGCCTCGCAGGGTCCCACACGGTTCCATATGACCCGAAACGGTTCCACATGGGCCGAAACGGTTCCACATGGTCCCACAGTATCCAACAGGGTCACCCAATGTCCTACAGGGGCACGCAGCGTCTCACATGGTCCCACAAGGTCCCACAGTGTCTCACAAGGTCACAGTGTCTCACAGGGTCTCACAGGGTCTCACAGTGTATCACAGTGTCTTACTGAGTCACAAGGTCGCGTAGGGTCCCGCAAGGTACCACAGTGTCTCACAGGCTCCCACAAGGTCCCACAGTGTCTCACAGTGTATCACAGGGTCACACAGTGTCTCACGGGGTCCCGCGGGGTCCCGCAGGGTCTCACAGGATCCTCCAGGGCCTCACATTTCCTCACAGTGTACCACAGTCTCATAGGGTCACACAGTGTATCACAGGGTCCCACAGTATCTCACAGGGTATCACAGGGTCTCACAGGGTCTCACAGGATCCCACAGTGTCTCAGTGTCCCACCCACAGTGTATCACAAGGTCACACAGGGTCTCACAGGGTCCCATACCGTCACCCAGGGTCCCACAGTGTCTCACAGTCTATCACAGGGTCATGCAGTGTCTCACAGGGTCCCACACTTCCCCACAGGGTCCCACACTGTCCCACAGGGTCCCACAGTGTCTCACAGGGTACCACACTGTCCCACATGGTCCCACAGTGTCTCACAGGGTCATACAGTGTCTCACAGGGTCCCACGGTATCTCACAGGGTCCCACAGTGTATCACAGGGTCCCTCCCACAGTGTATCATACATAGGGTCACACAGTATCTCACAGGGGTCCCAGTGTATCACAGGGTCCCAGTGTCACACAGGGTCACACAGTGTCTCACAGTTCCTCACAGTGTCTCACATGGCCCCACAGTGTCTTACAATGTCACACAGTATCTCACAGGGTCACACAGTGTATCACAGTGTCTCACAGTGTCTCAACAGTGTCTCGCAGTTCCCCATAGTGTATCACAGAGTCTCACAGTGTTTCACAGGGTTTCACAGTGTCTCACAGTTCCTCAGTGTCTCACAGGGTCCCACAGTGTCTTACAAAGTCACACAGTGTCTCACAGGGTCACACAGTGTCTCACAGGGTCACACAGGGTCACACAGTGTCTCACAGGGTAACAGTGTCTCACAGCATCTCACAGTGTCCCCAGTGTCTCACAGGGCCCCACATGGTCCTATATAGTCGCACACGATCCCAAGCGGTCCCGACGCATGGTTCTGCATGAACCCACCTGCCAGCACGTCGCTCAGCATAGTCTAATCTGGCATACGCTGGTCATCCCAAGCACACGCAACATCATATAGTTCATTACAACCAGTTCAATTTAAATCTTACGTCACCCTGATCCCCAGTTCCGCTTCATTCAGCTCGAGTGGAAAAGCATGTCGCGTGAAATGCGCTCGTTAACGGTGACGTAAAATCGATAGCACGTTGTTCATGAAGCCCGTCTCGTCGTAGGATACGTTCCAACCGCCTGCAAACTCGACAGTTAGTCATATGCCCAATAGTTACCCACTACATACTGCGGTAATCAACCACCTCGTACGCTCTTGAACGGGCATATAAAGCTTTAATACCAAGGATATATTCAGGTATATTTTAACAAGACTATTTATTTTATTCTATAAAATATCGAGCTTTCAATAGGAAGCCGGATTCGATTCAAACCTTTCGGGTCGGGTCGTAAATAATACCGAAATCTAGCGTATCCTGCAATGCGGCCCACACAGCACCGTCCACAGTTGGGTATCGAGCGCACATCACGGCGCCCCAGTCCTCCCCTCCTCCCCTCCAGCTGCGCCGCTTCGATCCGTGTGGTGCGACCCGCATGGAAAATCCATACCTGCTGCTCTCCCTGCGAGAATGGGGCCGCGCGGGGCGGGCGGAGCCCCTCCTCCCGCATCGCAGAGGCGTCACGCCGCGGTCAACGACCCGTCTCGACTGGGCAGCTGCCCGAAACCACCCCAGGATCTCCTCAGTGATGTCCGAATATTAGCCACCGAATTAGCAGACAGGGGACCGGAGGGCAACAGGCGTGACCACTGAGGCACTGACCATAGGGGGACGGACAGGCGCTCGCCGCGTGTGAACAGGGGTGCGTAAGCTCCCCGGTTACCGGTGTGCGTGAGCGGCACGTGCGTGGGTGTGCGTAAAGCCATCGGGTGTGTGCCGGCTACGCATATTATCAGACAAACGATCGTAATGACATGTGGTTGTGGACGTCGTTAACCGGTGACACCACGGCCAAATCATCAGCGGCAGCTGGCCGACCCCGCTGTGACAAAGCGGCGGAACAATGCGCCACAAATGCAGACAATGCGCGCGGAGACGGAAGTGGCGCGGTCCGGCCCGCCTGCCGCCACCCCGTGCCTGGTGGAGGGATCAGGCTGAGGGCGGACGACCAGGCGAGGAGCGAGGAGCGAGGAATGTTACCAACTGGCAGACGAGGAAGTGGGCGGAGGAGGGAGGAGCTCGGGCCGACGGCCAGGTAGCTGACTTGTCCGACACGCTTTTTACCGCATTCTGTTTTCTCGTCCAGGATGAAAGGCGCTGAATACTGGAACGTGTGGGACAACCGGTTGTAAAAACAAACACAGGTTCGGCGGGGTCGAAGATCGCCTTTCCAGCCGCGGTCTCATTCGGAGAGTATGTCATGACTTTTTCCGGTTCGCCAACCGATGTATCATACGGGTGTTGCTGGTTTACAACCGGTACCGTAAATACTTGAACACGGCTCAGCCATGTTTGCATGCAGAGCGACTTTACCCGTTGGGCGGAACTGATGCTCAGCATCGAGCGATGAAGCAGGCTGTGATGTTTCTTTCATGAGCGCATGCAACCCACAGAAAGCTAAACTTGGATTGCGGTATTACGGATTACTATTCTCGTAGCAAGTCGTGAAACAGAAGCTTCGGCAAGTTCTTGACTATTCCTAATCAATGCAGGTTTTTACTTCGTGATAAACATCCCTCACCAACACTCCCCGGTATGATTTCAACACTGCATCCTTCTGCAGTTAACCCGCCATTGACTGGGGGGGGGGGGCGTTTAACGCCCCCTGATGAATTTTCGCAATAGCTGGAAAACTAATAGCGCTATCAACGTGAAACTTCGGGTACCTTCTTATAAACCATTTTTACGTCGTGTGCAAAAATATATTAAAAAAATCATCGATTTATTCTCTCTCGAGTTATAGCGAATGTAGTGACGTCACTACACAAGAGTTTTACACCAAAATCAGCTAAACTTTGCCAAGCCGTACAAATACCACATTTGAAGCAAAATGCAATCGAAAAACGCCAAAACAGAGCAATTGCAACAGAAAAAAACTGGTTATCACGGATTTTTTAAAAACAAATATAGTTTTTGACCCAAAAAAAACAAAACAAAAAACAATTGGGTATCACAAAATCAAAATTTTCTAAAATATTCAAAAACCGTAAGATATGTCAGAGAACTATGCCCAGGCAACTACCATGACAAATTTCAAACTGATATCTCCATTTTTGACTGACTTATGACATCTAAAGTATGGGTAACTTATGACGTCATATTTTGAAATTGCGTTTGTTGGCTTTTATTGACTAGATACAGACAAATAAATGCCACCACTATATTTCTAAGACAAAACTGGTCTAGCAACATGCCTTTTTTGTTTAGATTTAACAATTACAAATGTTGACCTTCGGTGACCTGAACTTGACCTGAAATTGACATTTACTTCATGTAAATGAAGTCAGGTGGTAAAATGACTATCACTATCGAATTATACGTGGAAAATAACTCATAAAACATGTGTTGCATGACTTTCGTAGATATTTTGAGCATAGTGACCTTTGGTGACCTGACCTTGACCTTGGCCAACAATCTCACTTTAGCTCATGCGGGATATGTATCATACCTTTGGTAGCACTTTGGGTGAAACTGGTCGCAATCGAAGGCTTTAGATGGAAAGTATGACCCATAAACTAAAATATGCCGATTTTGACCTTTGACCTGACCGTGACCTGATATTTTACCTCACTTTGACATGTTTGAGCAGGCTTTAGACTCGTCTCATTGAGATATTTCGATTGCCGCCTTGCGCGTCTCGCTGCGATCATTGATTCGGAAGATAACCAGGGGGCGTTTAACGCCCCCCCCCCCCCCCCTCAGTCAATGGCGTTCTGCTGTGACAACAGTCAATGCCGGGTTAAACGTGCAATGTGCATGTCCTGTTCCTCTGCATTTGCTGTTCTGCAACCTAGCCGCTCCATGCTGTATGCGCCGCCGCCCTGCCATGTCCACAACCACAACCAAAGCTGCATATTCAGCGGAGCGGCAGCTTTGCTCGACATCAAAGCGTACCGCCGTCAGTAGCACACCGCGGCGGTGTTGGCCTGGCCTGCAGTGCGACCACCAGCGCGGCGGGGCGGGGGCAGCGGCGGGACGGGGGCAGCGGCGGCTCGCCGCGTGTCCAGTCAGGGGCAGTAGGGACGCCTCACAGAAACATGGCATCAGGGGTGCAGGAATAAGCCCGCGGTATTAGCTGAATGTGTTTATTGCTTGGAAGGAACGTTCACACTATGTTCTTCATAGCGAAGATAAATAGACCGAAACAATAAGGTTACTCTTTCTCCAAAAGGCCAAATACCTTCTATCTTCAGAAATTATATTGTTAATAACATCTATTTACACAAGTGTTTCAACCATTTTTTTTAGGATTAGCAAGCGCCCGAGGCGCAGTCCTCCCTCTGACCTACTGCCGACGGATGCGGCCAAAGAAGCGTCCCTCATCTCTCAGCAGCCTGTCCGCGGGGGCGGCAGACGAGCGGCGGCAAATGTAGTGTGATGCCCCGCCCCGCCCCCGCCCCCGCCCCCGCCCCCGCCCCCGCCGCGGCTGCAGGCAGGGGCGGACAGGTGTAGGGCAGCACGGTGATATGGCCGCTCAGCTGCCGCCACTGAGGCAGCATCCCTTTCCGGTGTGGGCAAGTCAAGAACACTTCACACTTCTGCCCGGTTCCATTCAACGGGTCCTGTTATACGCCAACCTTCTGTCCAGTGGGTCCCGTTTCACCCTAACACCTCTGCCTAGAAGGTCCCCGCGTCACCTTCTCAGCCCAGTGTCCAGTCTTACACCACCTTCTCCGCCTCCTAGGACCCTTCATTAGCACCAGCTCTGTCTCTCTCTCTCTCTCATTGGTGACCCCTGATTGGCACGTCTCACGTCACGTTCCTCACGTCACGTCTCTGTCTGTTGGGTGGCTCGACGCGGACAGTTGGGTATCATTTCCAGCCTACAGGCTACAGCGTATAGGCGGACAGCTCCCGTGCCACGCCAGCCTGGCCTGGCAGCTACAGCCCGAACTTACGCAGCTTCTGAGTCTGAGCTGGTCTCAAGTCACAGTGTTGAGACGAAACAAATGAGAAGGTGGGAGGCGAGGTGCGTTAAATAGTGTTACGGCACAGTTGAGTCCTGGGCATGCATAAAGAAAGGCGTAACGCATTCGGCAGTACCACGGTGGTGATGGTGTTTGCATTACAGACGTGAATATGCATTATTCAAACTAGTGTAGGGCCAATAAAGGAGTTTCCGTAACGATGAGGAATGGAAAAGGGGATTAAACAGCAGCTTTGGAGTTATTTCACGCCGAGGCAGTTAACACGTGCAGTGGAGAGGGGTATGCCACTAACACGCAGTGGAGAGAGGGGGGGGGGGCATTTTAGTTCCCCCCTAAGATCTCCGAAAGTATGAGAGGTAGAATAATGAAACTTACAGGGTAGGTAGGTGCTATGATTATCTACATTTTTGTGAAATTGTATTGACCTTCAGTCAACATCTTCAAGGTCAAACGAGGTCACGAAGGTCAAATCTGGCCAAATGTCACAATATTTGTAATTTTACCTTTGTGACGTCACATGTCACCAGCAATATGTCCAAAGTTATTTGCGGAGATGAACATTGACATTGTCTACCGAATGGCGTTTGAATCATCCCGATCTGACTGTTGGTTCCGAAGATATCGATTTGCCGACCGCGATTCTAGCCGCTATCTTGGAATACAAATCCATATAACTCAAAAATTTGTCGAAATATTTTGTTTTTGCGTCAAACGATCCGCTATTGAGTTTGCGTTAATGTCACGCAACACACACCGTTCCGCTCCGCTTCGCTTTCGAAATATTCACGAAAAACATGTGGGGGGGGGGGGGCACAAAAGTGCCCCCACCCTCCACTGCGCGCGTTAAGTGGCTTTAAAGAAGAGATAATTTGTAGCAGAACAGCTTCCGTCTCAGTATGAGCTATTTGCAACCCAAATTTGATTGCAGTTTATTAGTCTAGCGGAACGGCGATGGTGACAGTTTAATTTCGGGCCAACGTTCAATTCCAGTGTAATTATCTCACCAGAGAGACCGTTGTTATAGGACCTTGAGAGAGACTACTAACGCTAATGTTTCGCCGAATCCTCAGAGGGTGGATGAGACACAATATCTCTATATTTTCCCGCTGACATTTGCATTTGTAACCCGACCGCGTGATATTGGTCTGCTAAATAGGCCCCGACGGTATTCACTCACCCGCAATTTATGTGCAGTTTAAAAACAGTATACAGCTCCAATTGCGTAATTAAAACCAACCAATCGAGTAATTAAAACCAATGTCGTTGAGGACGAGTGCTCTCGTGTTCTGTTGCCCAATACAAATCCAGGTGTGTAGCAACGGCCAATCGGAAGTTTTGAAGGTCGTCGTAAAACCAGAAATGGTCCTTTGTGTTTTGGATGCACGGACCACGTGGTTATACCAGGCACCCATAAATAAGACATTCGGAGAGCACGTGGCACAAATTTGAACCCGCTAGCAACCGCAAAGGATTTTGGGACCGGTGCTATCTGAGATTAAACGGACTAGACGGAGAACAAAGCATGCCTTCTCACGTATAATGAAGGCAGGCGCAGGTAAGGGGTAATCAGAATCTCTCGCATTCCCGCCGGAAGGATAAGTTGTTTATCGCTATCCTTGCCCCGGTCTCGCTGAGAGGTAATTATTCCAGTAACGCCCCTGCTCCGGACCTGGGGTGAAAATGCATTGCATTCCAGCAGGCCGCAGGGAGTGCACTACCTCGCTCGCAGAGTTGTGGACTGAGATGAACTATCATGACACAACTCAAGAACATGACAAAACATAGGATTACTGGGTAAATATTTGGGAAGTCTATTCGTTTCTACATTAAATTTAAAACGTGATTTATGCGGTGTTTCTACATGGCTTGCAAAGTAGTTCACCGACAAATACGTATTGTCCTTTATTTGTATTGTAAATGCAAGCCAAAGACAGCAAGCCGACAACCTAGCTGTTGAGTTAAATGTAACGATTACGAACTAGATTCGCCACTGGCTGGTGAGATAGGTAAGTTATACACGAATAGGAATGTGCGAGGTATGCCCACTGACAGTTTTAGGAGCTACCTGTTTAGGAACTGCTGCTAGGCCGTAAAGATAGAGCACCGATTAGAGCCGTCGATCTGCCGTTCTGCTGAGCTCAAGGTCCACTGTGCCTCTGACTGCTGGCTTATTCGTGAGAGAAACCCATGCTTGTCAGCCTGGAAGGCGGAAGCTCCTTCTGTCAAGGCCAACCGGGATAGATCCATGGGCCACTGGCTGACAAGTCGACCTCGCTTTCCCTCTGCGAAACGCTGTTCCACCGCTACAGTGCTGTGTCCCAGCTGTTGTTGATAGAGAACTGTCTGTCTCCGTTGATGCCACAGCTAAGTCGCTGGCAGAGTGCCCCGTGGTGGAGACGGTGCTGAGTCGCTGGCAGAGTTCCCCGAGGCAGGAACAGGAAACGTTACTCTGCAGTGAGCCGGAGGCGGCTGTTGGACGAGCTGCCGGTCCACGGAGGCGAGGTTCGGCCCGGCCTTGCCGTGAGCGACACACACCAGCCTGGAGTCCGAGCTGCCAGATCGACCAGTCGCACCCGGTGCTGCCAAATGGTCACGTGACCGCCTGAGGGGACGACTGCGGGGCGAGGAGGGTCGAACGGCCGGTCGATCGGTCGGTCGAACGGCCGGTCGGTCGGACGGGAGATCGGTCGGTCGGTCGGTCGGGAGATCGGTCGGTCGGTCGGACGAGAGATCGGCCGGTCGGTCGGTCGGCCGGGAGAGCTGCGAAAGGCCAGGACGAAATGCGAGGCCGGTGGCGGCAATACGCGGAAGAAAAAAGTGAGGCCAAAATAATACTGTACAACACACATGATTAGAGAGGTATGATCTGCGAATCCATAGACATAAGCATGTATGCGTGTGCCTTTATGAGCGTATTCAGGTGGTGAATAGTTCTCATTAGGGCGCCGCGTGCGAATATTCTTTCAGACGCCGAGCGGCGTCATTATTCGTCTGCTTTCGTCTTCCGAATTCCTCTGAAATAACACCTCAGAGAAGAGACATTTAATGACATCAGACCTTTTTACCTCAGTTTGACACGCTCACCGGATCTTAAACTGCGGGTGGAGTTCGAGGAAGCGAACACAAAATTACAATTAAAGGAATTTCAAGGAAGCATAGCGCTGTACAGAGACAAAGAACATCTGCCTTACTTCCGCATGAATATTCCGGCTGCGCTCCCATGCGTCACCAAATCCACACGCTGCCCCCCCCCCCCCCCCCAGGTAGCGCTCATTACAATCCCCCCTTCCGAACGAGCCTCTCCAACAAAGCTGAGGGATTTCACCGTGATCCCGCGTCGAATGACACCCAGCTCTCCCTCCAGATCTCTGCATCTCGTGACGTCCGGCACCCTCTGGCCCTGGGGCGTCCCATCACATGCTCCAAATCTGCCCCCGATCAGTATCCGTCCGTCACCACCGGGAGGGCCTCAGGGACAGATCTACCGTCCCGCCCGGGAGGATACATCTCCCCGACCTTCAGCCTCGTGACAGGCGGAACCAAGGCGAAGCACACCGGAGACGGTCGTCATGGCAACAGGCGGTGTGGACGGCCTGATGACGGTGAGTCACACCACACGCCTGCGAGCCTCCCAGCCCACTTCAATCGCGCGCGGCCACGGTGTTGTCGCAGCTCAGTAATTGAAGCCGTGGCTGGCTGTTGGATCGGCCGCCGGGTGGGAGCGGTGCGGAGTGCGGAGCGTGGCGCGGCGGCCGATTGTTGGACGAGGCGGCTCGATATGCAGCTTTAGAGGCCGATGGCAGGCGGCAGGTGCTGAAAGCAGGGCCGCCGTCAGAGAGACGGGCCAGGTGGCGGAGATCTTCAGCTTCCTTTTTGTGGGCGAGGAGAAAGACCTGTCAGCCATAGCTTCCTGGTTCCACAGTGGCTGTAAATTCCAACCTATCAACTCGAGAAGAAGGTATTTTTACTTCATCTTCTTCCGTCCATAGGCTCTATGACGATTCCAAGGCAGTGCATCCTTCCGATGAGGTGATCGAGAACCTGATAGGATGTATATGCTCGCAAAGTTTGAAATCGTGCTCGATGGGTGAAAACCATCGCTTGGCACGCGATCCGACCACTTTACCCCTCCCCATACACGACATGAACCAGAGGCCACACTGGCCAGTCATCTGGCCTCTCAGGAAAGACTTCTGACGGGGCCGCGAGCAGTGTAAAATAGGCAGTGATGTCATATCGTCTGATATAACCAAAGTTAGCGTCCAGATCGAGCTTAGAGGTACAACATTTATATCCAGTTGAGCCAGCTTATCGGTACTTAAAAATGTTATCAATGTTTGTGTGGTTTATATGTCCAAGTCCATGTCTATAACTGATCGATATGTTTTGCTAGGGCAATGGCGATATATTGCTGATAACTACATTCGTTTTAGTAGTGTTAGACGGTAACAGCCCACATGGTTTAGGAAGAAATAGCACCTCTAGTCTAGCCCAGCCGCCCCTGAATTGGACACGATGATACCTGCGGGGAGTTTGGCGCGGTCGATCGGAGTATTGGGAGACAGTCGATCGGTCGAGTCACGTCAGGCCCCGTCTCGACAGTCGATCGGTCGAGTCACGTCAGGTCCCATCTCGGCAGTCGATCGGTCCCGTCTCGACAGTCGATCGGTCGAGTCACGTCAGGTCCCGTCTCGATAGTCGATCGGTCGCGTCTCGACAGTCGATCGGTCGAGTCACGTCAGGTCCCGTCTCGACAGTCGATCGGTCGAGTCACGTCAGGTCCCGTCTCGACAGTCGATCGGTCAAGTCACGTCAGGTCCCGTCTCGACAGTCGATCGGTCGAGTCACAGGTCCCGTCTCGTCAGTCGATCGGTCGAGTCACGTCAGGTCCCGTCTCGAGAGTCGATCGGTCAAGTCACGTCAGGTCCCGTCTCGACAGTCGATCGGTCGAGTCACAGGTCCCGTCTCGGCAGTCGATCGGTCGAGTCACGTCAGGTCCCATCTCGACAGTCGATCGGTCCCGTCTCGACAGTCGATCGGTCGAGCCACGTCAGGTCCCGTCTCGGCAGTCGATCGGTCGAGCTACGTCAGGTCCCGTCTCGACAGTCGATCGTTCGCGTCTCGTCAGGTCCCGTCTCGACAGTCGATCGGTCGCGTCTCGACAGTCGATCGGTCGAGTCACGTCAGGTCCCGTCTCGACAGTCGATCGGTTGAGTCACGTCAGGTCCCGTCTCGACAGTCGATCGGTCGAGCTACTTTAGGTTCCGTCTCGACAGTCAATCGGTCCCGTCTCGACAGTCGATCGGTCGAGCCACGTCAGGTCCCGTCTCGACAGTCGATCGGTCGAGTCACGTCAGGTCCCGTCTCGACAGTCGATCGGTCGAGCCACGTCAGGTCCCGTGGCTCGACATTGGCGGGTTAGTTTACGAGGGAGGCTAGACTGATACCAGACATGTTGAGCAAATGAAGCAACAAAGTTCAACGGATCTGTCACACTCGAACGTAACTCGAGATAGCACAGGCGCTATGCAGGATACATTGGCAAAGTAGACATTGTAACTTATAGCTTGTAGAGAGAACTAAAACTGAACACACGAAAAATTGCATTTTATCATTCCAATTTGTTAAACCATCATGTAACACTACATTAAAATGTTAATTACTTTATTTTGCAAGATGTTGCATGGGGATTACGTACAAGACAGCTCACTGTTGAGTGTTGACTGATTTCGCCCTAAATATCGCCTGCATTTTATCAAATTGCATTAACCTGTCGCGAGTTTTGTTACAAATACATCACTATTAAAATACATCAGTATTATTTATTTTTAAAAAAAAATGGACCACACATTGTGTAAACATTTGGGAATCCCAGCTTCAAAACGGCAATGGAATACACATGTTTAAGCAATATTTATCGTTGTAATGAAAATGTCGCAATAACATTTCCATTAACTTTTATGAGTGGAATGATGCACATGTACAATATTAGTGAGTTATTCCCCTGTTCGTTTGACTTCAGTGATGTATTCTTAGACCATATCCGATTGTGAGTGTCGATGAGGCATACTCGCGCCGCGATACGTTACGGTGTACCGACCATATCAAAGTGCACACATGACCTGATCGGGCAAGGCGTGAATCATAGTGTATGCACAGCCTACTGCTATCGGAGGTTCAGAAACCAATCGGCTATTCGCCACAGGTGGGCACACAAAAAGCTGCCGATAGAAGGCGAGCCGCTGCAGCAGATCGAGCCAGCCAGGCGCCAGACAGGCGCCTGCCTGCACAGACCACCGCTATGATAGTGATCAATGATCATGTCTGGAATACCCCGGACACTAAATTAAACAGCTAAGAGCCAATGATAATTAGTTGGGGTCAGCAGTGACGTATCAGCAGTGACGTATCCGGAGTGTTAAGACGGTGCACCTGTCTCTTGGGTCGCAATGGATCATCTGCGCAATAACGGGGCGTCGCACTCTATACATCGTTCGTAGAGGCATTGCACCTGTATCTTGTGTAACAGCATTGCACCTGCATCTTGTGTAACAGCATTGCACCTGTATCTTGTGTAACAGCATTGCACCTGTATCTTGTGTAACAGCATTGCACCTGTATCTTGTGTAACAGCAGTGCACCTGTATCTTGTGTAACAGCATTGCACCTGTATCTTGTGTAACAGCAGTGCACCTGTATCTTGTGTAACAGCAGTGCACCTGTATCTTGTGTAACAGCATTGCACCTGTAGCTTGTGTAACAGCATTGCACCTGTATCTTGTGTAACAGCATTGCACCTGTATCTTGTGTAACAGCATTGCACCTGTATCTTGTGTAACAGCAGTGCACCTGTATCTTGTGTAACAGCAGTGCACCTGTATCTTGTGTAACAGCATTGCACCTGTAGCTTGTGTAACAGCATTGCACCTGTATCTTGTGTAACAGCATTGCACCTGTATCTTGTGTAACAGCATTGTACCTGTATCTTGTGTAACAACATTGCACCTGTATCTTGTGTAACAGCATTGCACCTGTATCTTGTGTAACAGCATTGCACCTGTATCTTGTGTAACAGCATTGTACCTGTATCTTGTGTAACAACATTGCACCTGTATCTTGTGTAACAGCATTGCATCTGTATCTTGTGTAACAGCATTGCACCTGTATCTTGCGTAACAGCATTGCACCTGTATCTTGTGTAACAGCAGTGCACCTGTATCTTGTGTAAAGGCAGTGCACCTGTATCTTGTGTAACAGCAGTGCACCTGTATCTTGTGTAACAGCAGTGCACCTGTATCTTGTGTAACAGCATTGCACCTGTATCTTGTGTAACAGCAGTGCACCTGTATCTTGTGCAACAGCAGTGCACCTGTATCTTGTGTAACAGCATTGCACCTGCATGTTGTGTAACAGCATTGTACCTGTATCTTATGTAACAGCAGTGCACCTGTATCTTGTGTAAAGGCAGTGCACCTGTATCTTGTGTAACAGCAGTGCACCTGTATCTTGTGTAACAGCAGTGCACCTGTATCTTGCGTAACATCATTGCACCTGTATCTTGTGTAACAGCAGTGCACCTGTATCTTGCGTAACATCATTGCACCTGTATCTTGTGTAACAGCACTGCACCTGTATCTTGTGTAACAGCATTGCACCTGTATCTTGTGTAACAGCAGTGCACCTGTATCTTGTGTAACAGCATTGCACCTGTATCTTGTGTAACAGCATTGCACCTGTATCTTGTGTAACAGCAGTGCACCTGTATCTTGTGTAACAGCAGTGCACCTGTATCTTGTGTAACAGCATTGCACCTGTATCTTGTGTAACAGCAGTGCACCTGTATCTTGTGTAACAGCATTGCACCTGTATCTTGTGTAACAGCATTGCACCTGCATCTTGTGTAGCAGCATTGCACCTGTATCTTGTGTAACAGCATTGCACCTGCATCTTGTGTAACAGCATTGCACCTGTATCTTGTGTAACAGCATTGCACCTGCATCTTGTGTAACAGCATTGCACCTGTATCTTGTGTAAAGGCAGTGCACCTGTATCTTGTGTAACAGCATTGCACCTGTATCTTGTGTAACAGCATTGCACCTGTATCTTGTGTAACAGCATTGCACCTGTATCTTGTGTAACAGCATTGCACCTGTATCTTGTGTAACAGCAGTGCACCTGTATCTTGTGTAACAGCAGTGCACCTGTATCTTGTGTAACAGCATTGCACCTGTATCTTGTGTAACAGCAGTGCACCTGTATCTTGTGTAACAGCAGTGCACCTGCATCTTGTGTAACAGCAGTGCACCTGTATCTTGTGTAACAGCAGTGCACCTGTATCTTGTGTAACAGCATTGCACCTGTATCTTGTGTAACAGCATTGCACCTATGCCCGACTACCGTATTACGTCTGAGCGGCGCCAAGCTGCACTGCGGTGCTGCAGAACAGCCCTGCAGGCTACTCTGTCTACTCTCTACTCTGTATGATGTGTCAGTACAGGTTACACCTGTGCAGACCAATTAGCCTAATTAAGCCGATGGACCGCGCAGACAGCCTCACTCCATTGCTGCAACACCTTTGTGCCTGGCCTGAGATAGAACGCTCGCTAGAAACCGCGAGTGCGCCGCGCCGCACGACCAGGGTACTCGGCACAATAGCAATAACGCTAAAAGGACTGGTATGTACATACACAGCTAACGTCAAAATGTGCACAGGTCTGCAGCACGTTTTTCGCTAACAAGCTGACGGGACAAAGCAACGAGTTATCATAAGCCGATCTTGTTTTCCTACGAAGTAATCTGAACCTTTACGGCCATCAAGCAGGACAAATAAAGGCAGCTTTAAAGGGACAAAGTGTCATAAATTAATCCAGTATAGTTCGCACTGCGCGGCTAAGAAGAACACGTCACTGGAAGAAGTCAGACTGTATATAGCATAAGTGCTTTTACCTATGGGATATAAGCATATCGACAAAGCCATAAATCATAGTTTGTAAATAAAGGTAATGTAAATAATATTAATTAATATTTTCGCCAACGCTAACGAAAATATTCTGCGCTGGCACAAGTACATTGCAGGGTCGCCACAAATGCTAAATATCCAGATTTATCATTACGGAGGCCGATCAGACACAACCATCTCTCAAGCAAGACACATGAAGTTTCCACATTTCATGCCTTTGTTCTCAACCAAATACTTCCGAAGCGATGGATTCGCGGCTTTTAATTTGCGGGCGGACGAGCCTCCTTGGTGCCCAGACCTCCCAATCATCTTCTTTCAAACGTCGGATTTTTTTTCCGCTGAAATAACATAGTGCACTTCACCCGTCCGTATGGTGGACGTCTCTCCAGGTATCACAGCACTTCACCCGTCCGTATGGTGGACGTCTCTCCAGGTATCACATTAGCAGTCAATCGCTTCCAAATCGGGAGCGCCGTGAATCTGACTCACCCTGGCGACAAAAACTCGCAACGTTTCCACACCATTTTGACAATAGAAAGTGGGCAGAAATACATCAACCAAGAAAAAGAGACAAGCAAAAAACATCCACTCAATGTGAAAACGTCGATTTTTTGCTCCGTGATAGCAGCGTCGGGAGTCTCTTACCATACAGAAATCGGCTGATAACATGCAGACGTCATGTAAAACATCCACTGTCTCTGTGTCGGCGTTGTTCGCTGCCACCTCAGGGCGGAGCGCGTGGGGCAGAGGTCGGACGTTCATGACCTCACGCGGTGCGAAGGTCACGGGGCGGAGCGGAACGGGCGGACAGACGAACCGCCCCGGCCCCGGGCGGTGTACGACACCCATGCCGAAGGCAGCTACCGCCCACCGCCCACCGCCCACCGCCCACCGATTCAATAGTCACATAAACACCGTGCCAGGGAAGACGGAAGTGTTTGCTCCCCGTCGGTTCGGAAGAGCATTAGTTCGCTCTGAGTGCATTCTTAGAGTACGCTATTTATATGGGCATATATAACAAAATCGCCAGTTATTGCGAGCTCACCAAAGTTTAATGTCATCACTAAGGCATGCTTGGGTCACAATATTTCCCAAGAACGTGCCAATTAATTTGTTTAAGGGTGCGATCGGCAACAAGACGAATTCGCCGTAATCACGACGAATTCGTCGGTGATTCGTCGGTCAGCGAATATTCGCTCAGTTTGCGGTCGGCAACACGACGAATCTGCAAACGAGCGAATTCGTCCGACGAATTCGCTCTGTCGGAGCGCGAATTTCCAAACCAGACGTCGGAAACGCTAATTTCTTTTGAAAGTCCGATAAAATGAGTCAATGACCAATGCTCATCAAACATTGGGAAAAGAGAATATGACATACCCTGTCTCTACCACTGAAAATTAACATAATTTCTGACAAAGCTAAAAGTACCGTAATTTCTGATAACAAGTAAAATAACCGTACAAACCATGACACGGCGCAGCAGTGACAAATCCGGCGGATAATTGTTTTTGTTCCAGAACGCACGAGACAGCGAATTCGTCGGAGTGCGAATTCGTTGGATTCGTCGGAGAGCGAATTCGTCGTGTTGCCGATCGCACCCTAACATTCTGTTTTCTTGTTTCTTGTTTTGGAACGACCGACGTTATCAATATGACCATACTTCTAAGTCGGCCAGACGCTACAAAGCATTCTGGGTTTAATTAAGATACCCATCTTCTGAGCTTCATTATTTTCGTGTCCTGCAAACTGGCAACTGACACTCCCCCAACTATGCGGGATGTTCTATCCGAAAAGCCTTGCTAACAAACCAGATAACATCTGCACATTCCAACAAAATACAAAAATAGTTGCAGCACAAAGTCTTGGCATTTGTTTGCTATCACCGCCTTCAAGACCCGGGAGCATTGGCAACTGTAACAGCCGGTTCGTATAACTGCTGTGCAGGCGACTGGCTGCACCAATCAGCTAACATGTTACAGTGAAACATTAGCCGGTTCGTATAACTGCTGTGCAGGCGACTGGCTGCACCAATCAGCTAACATGTTACAGTGAAACATTAGCCGGTTCGTATAACTGCTGTGCAGGCGACTGGCTGCACCAATCAGCTAACATGTTACAGTGAAACATTAGCCGGTTCGTATAACTGCTGTGCAGGCGACTGGCTGCACCAATCAGCTAACATGTTACAGTGAAACATTAGCCGGTTCGTATAACTGCTGTGCAGGCGACTGGCTGCACCAATCAGCTAACATGTTACAGTGAAACATTAGCCGGTTCGTATAACTGCTGTGCAGGCGACTGGCTGCACCAATCAGCTAACATGTTACAGTGAAACATTAGCCGGTTCGTATAACTGCTGTGCAGGCGACTGGCTGCACCAATCAGCTAACATGTTACAGTGAAGCATTAGCCGGTTCGTATAACTGCTGTGCAGGCGACTGGCTGCACCAATCAGCTAACATGTTACAGTGAAGCATTAGCCGGTTCGTATAACTGCTGTGCAGGCGACTGGCTGCACCAATCAGCTAACATGTTACAGTGAAACATTAGCCGGTTCGTATAACTGCTGTGCAGGCGACTGGCTGCACCAATCAGCTAACATGTTACAGTGAAGCATTAGCCGGTTCGTATAACTGCTGTGCAGGCGACTGGCTGCACCAATCAGCTAACATGTTACAGTGAAGCATTAGCCGGTTCGTATAACTGCTGTGCAGGCGACTGGCTGCACCAATCAGCTAACATGTTACAGTGAAGCATTAGCCGGTTCGTATAACTGCTGTGCAGGCGACTGGCTGCACCAATCAGCTAACATGTTACAGTGAAGCATTAGCCGGTTCGTATAACTGCTGTGCAGGCGACTGGCTGCACCAATCAGCTAACATGTTACAGTGAAGCATTAGCCGGTTCGTATAACTGCTGTGCAGGCGACTGGCTGCACCAATCAGCTAACATGTTACAGTGAAGCACTAGCCGGTTCGTATAACTGCTGTGCAGGCGACTGGCTGCACCAATCAGCTAACATGTTACAGTGAAGCATTAGCCGGTTCGTATAACTGCTGTGCAGGCGACTGGCTGCACCAATCAGCTAACATGTTACAGTGAAGCATTAGCCGGTTCGTATAACTGCTGTGCAGGCGACTGGCTGCACCAATCAGCTAACATGTTACAGTGAAACATTAGCCGGTTCGTATAACTGCTGTGCAGGCGACTGGCTGCACCAATCAGCTAACATGTTACAGTGAAGCATTAGCCGGTTCGTATAACTGCTGTGCAGGCGACTGGCTGCACCAATCAGCTAACATGTTACAGTGAAGCATTAGCCGGTTCGTATAACTGCTGTGCAGGCGACTGGCTGCACCAATCAGCTAACATGTTACAGTGAAGCATTAGCCGGTTCGTATAACTGCTGTGCAGGCGACTGGCTGCACCAATCAGCTAACATGTTACAGTGAAGCATTAGCCGGTTCGTATAACTGCTGTGCAGGCGACTGGCTGCACCAATCAGCTAACATGTTACAGTGAAGCATTAGCCGGTTCGTATAACTGCTGTGCAGGCGACTGGCTGCACCAATCAGCTAACATGTTACAGTGAAACATTAGCCGGTTCGTATAACTGCTGTGCAGGCGACTGGCTGCACCAATCAGCTAACATGTTACAGTGAAACATTAGCCGGTTCGTATAACTGCTGTGCAGGCGACTGGCTGCACCAATCAGCTAACATGTTACAGTGAAACATCAGCCGGTTCGTATAACTGCTGTGCAGGCGACTGGCTGCACCAATCAGCTAACATGTTACAGTGAAACATTAGCCGGTTCGTATAACTGCTGTGCAGGCGACTGGCTGCACCAATCAGCTAACATGTTACAGTGAAACATTAGCAAACCTAACGGTCGGTGTATAACTGTTATGCAAGCGGCTGACAGCTCGCTGCAAGCTGAAGAGATACGTTGAAACATTACCTGATCATACTGACCACGGAGAAAAGGTTGCTCCTTGCCTGCTGAGGTGGTAAGTTGATATGTCGCAAGGGTTCGTCAGATGAAAACGTATGCCGTAATACCCAATCACTGTCAAGAAAGCTTACTTATATCATCCACATTTGCCTTTGATTGTCAGTAACTTCATAGTTATCGAGCACTGCATGCATGCATTTATCACTACACAGAGTGCGAAGATGATGATAAAGATAGTTGTCTTATGATGTACAATATTGTACAGTTACCTCGGTGTGGTCAGCATTGTTTATGCAGTTATTGCTGCATAAGGTGTGAAGATGATGTTGAGGATAGCTCTGTTTCCGTTATACCCGGTATCCAAGATTGTGTCGTGCGCTTATTATTTCTATACAATTTGCGTTATATTTTTTTCCGAAACATAGCCTTAAAAAAATGTTATGAGTTGTTCCGCCTTCTAATGTGGGCCACTGCCACAGGTATTCACTGTTAGGTTTCTGTACAATATATTGAAATAGGTATGAAAGTCATTCATGACAAATAGCATTCGATGGAAGCAGTCAACATGTACTATATAAAGGGCAAATTCAAACCGTTCCAACGCTAGAAACTCGAAAACCCTTGTTGATGGACCCAAAACCCATACATTCTCAGAATCAGCATGATGGCAGGCATGTCAGTGTACCACTACCATTCAGATCGGACCTCTATATTTTTCAAGTAAATTATGAAAGCGTGGAATTGATATTGATTGCAGTGATATTTGCATTTATTGGGCCCGAATTTCTTCATATGTTGCGCTTTTGTGACATTCATTCTCCAGCTATTTTAAACTGCAGAAGCAGGGGAGAAATATACATTTAGAGTTTGGGGCGGTGTTTTGACTCTCAGTATGCCCTTATCTTTATCAATATAGGGCCTTGATCTTTATACAGGTTATATAGGGCCTTGATCTTTATACGAGTAATGTTTCAGTTTAGTTTACCAGTATCTGTTACCAAGGGGCCATGAAGGATGTGGAAAAGAATAGGAGAACATGGTAGAAGTGTCAACTTCTTTCCATGCACAGCCTGAAAGATGTGAGTATGCCCTATGTTTCTTACTGATCTTACTGAATGTATATTTTATTTCATTGGTAACATTCATTCTGCCGTCATTTTAACCCTCGCCCGGGTAGGGCAAAATCACTAAGTGTTCGGGTAGGGGGGGGGGGTACGACCCCCCACCTTAGCGTTTCGCCCCTAATTGAGCTAGAGCTTCGATTCAAAGACGAACGTGTTGCTTGTGACGAGAGGAAACCGCTGATATCCGATGTTAAGGTCTTGGGTCATTAGGTGACTTCTGAGGTCATGTCAATGACCCAAATGTCATCAAGAGTTTTGTTTTCAAACTGCCTGTGACATTCATTCTGCAGCTATTTTGAACTGCAGAAGCAGGGGAGAATTTAGAGAAATATACATTTAGAGTTTGGGGTGTTGTTTTGACTGTCAGTGTGCCCTTATATTTATACGAGTCATGTTTCAGTTTAGTTTATCAGTGTCTGTTACCAAGGGGCCATGAAGGATGTAGGAAAGAATACGATAAAATGGTGGAGGTGTCAACTTCTTTCCATGCACAGCCTGAAAGATGTGAGTATGTTACCCTATGTTTTGTACTGGTCTTACTGAATTTACATTTTATTTAATTGGTAACACTCATTATGCAGCCATTTTAAACTGTGATAATGTAGGCAAACACCCAAACTCTGGTCATGGCAAGATACATCAACATACTGGACTTTCATGCTATTGGTGGTGACTGGTGCAGACAACACATGAGTAGGTAAAATTTTAATCTTCGGACACGTCCTTACCTCAGACTTCATCATGCTATCAGAATGCAGACAATACCAACACATGGTGCTTTAGTGTGTCAGTATTGATAACCTTCTGATAGCATGAAATCCAATGTTCCTATCCGAGCTTTGGGTTAGAGCGGGTCATATGACCAATGCAGTTGGTACTCGGTACAACCATAAGCCCCAATTGTCATCATGTGTTAGTGACACCCACGGAATTGCCATACGGACCTTGGTGGCATAGTAGGGCATAAATGTATATTTACAGTACTAATTCCTGCAGTATTGACTGACAGAGTGCACTAAAATTTAATTAATGACTGTGGCCTTGGTTTCAATGCATTGCTCTAAAATTATATTCACGACTGTGGCCTTGGTTTCAATGCATTTCAAGGCATTTTTATGCTCAAATTGCCAACCATAGTGACAGGGGCCAGGATCAGTTGATGGCATAGTGGGAGATAAATATACATTTTAGAACACTCTAAAATTATATTCATGACTGTGGCCTTGGTTTCAATGCACTCAAGGTCAGATGACGTCAGAGAGCGGGGCGGGCCGTGTCCAGGTATGTCGGGCACGTAAAACTTTCGTTTCTAAATTCTGCCGGACGCCAGGAATTGCTTGATCGGGTGGTGGGTTCAGGGCCTGCGCAACAAGCTATGCTTAGCGCGGGTCTGACCTCGGAAATCCATCCATTCAAAAACATTCGGACTAAATTTATTTTTTTAAAAATGCTCCAATTAAAGAACAGCCGGTAGCGTGCATTTTTTTTTCAAGTCTGGCTTATGGGTTGTAAGCCACCTGGGTGGCTCCCAAGACACCGCCAGGTACTGAATTCCCCGTGCAACGCCTGGTACCCCAGCTAGTAGTAGATAAATGATAATATTTACTATATTTTATAGCATAATTTCATATATTGCATTTTTTAACACATATATTTTAATATATGTGTTGACTTACCATCGTATCCCATCCTCAAACATGTGCTATATTTGAAGCAAAATCTTCTTTTGATTCCTCGCGTCTCATCCTATCATGAACCACCACTCTGGACATCAACTATACCAATACGTCACTGCACTCTTGTCTCATCTTCCGACACCCGTCGCAGTCCTCACAGCTGGAGGAGGGATCACGGGTCAAGTGACATTTCCCGGGATCTCGGCTGCACGGCGCCAGCTGGGCTGCATATACCGACTTACAGCGTGTAATCCCTGGCTGAGACCAGCAACGGAGCACTGTTGAGTCCCTCACCGGACTCATTCGCAGCGAGCCAGCTGCCATTTGCCAAGGTCCACATCGCAACAGGCGAGTTCCGCATTGCAGCCAGGGCAACGCTCCAGGAGAATGCCTGCTCCTGACGAGGATCGCTTTAGGAAACTACTCCTGACTCGGATCACTCCAGGCTCCTGACTATGATCCCTCCAGGCCACTGCTCCTGATTCCGATATCAGCCTTGGACAGGGGCGGATCTAGATATCATTCCGATATCAGCCTTGGACAGGGGCGGATCTAGATATCATTCCGATATCAGCCTTTATCAGCCTTGGACAGGGGCGGATCTAGATATCATTCCGATATCAGCCTTGGACAGGGGCGGATCTAGATATCATTCCGATATCAGCCTTTATCAGCCTTGGACAGGGGCGGATCTAGATATCATTCCGATATCAGCCTTGGACAGGGGCGGATCTAGATATCATTCCGATATCAGCCTTGGACAGGGGCGGATCTAGATATCATTCCGATATCAGCCTTGGACAGGGGCGGATCTAGATATCATTCCGATATCAGCCTTTATCAGCCTTGGGGCGGATCTAGCCGTGTTTTTTGTTGTGTGTGTGTGGGGGGGGGGGAATCCAGCGGCGTATTTCCAAAAAGTTGTTGAGCGGGGAAGGAAGCAAAGTGAACAAGGCAGGGGGTTAGCTGAAATGACGAAAAATGTACCCCCATTTTGATGCGCGTATTTAAGCCTTTGCGGCATTTTCAATGTGGTTTTCATGTTATAATAGGTACTTGTTATTTAGCGCCGCGAAGCGGCGCAAAATTTTACGGGTTTGCCTCATAAAACCCAGAAATATGGGACATGTAGAGGATAAAAAGCTAAACATGCTATTCATTCAATTCACCGTTAAAACGAATCAAAGACAATGACGATGGCTTCGTTATGACGATGGCCACCGATGTGACGCTGCGAAGCGGCGTGAAAATGTTAATTTTAGGTCGTGGAAAACGAAATTGTCATATTGGAACCAGACCGTGAGTGTATCCTAGCTTCCGGTAACCCTTATTCCTGGTTGCACATCTCGGTATGATGCAAAACTATTGAAAATAAGGTAGTTTTTCATATACATATTCCTCGGATAGTAAATAACGATGACCGGTGGCAGTCAGCGCTCAATATATGATATGATAATAACTGTATACAATATACATATGTACCGAACTGTAACAAACAACTGGTAACAGTGCAAACGGTTTAAAAGCAGCAAGAGGCAGAACGGCTTTTCCGCGCATACATGGTCCCTGTGGATCTGGAAGAGGCAAGAGCCTAGGGAGAGATGGCTTGGGGAGATGGTCCTGACCTGGTCCCACTATTAGCCCTTCGGTCCAGCAAGTTGGGCACCGCTGGAGCAACTTCCGGGAGCCGATGTCCGCGTCTTTGCGCTCGCGTCGCCTTTTTTTCGGAACTCGGCAGACTAGCTAAACATGTAGCCCGCTTTAATATTTTGTGAAGGGAGTGGGCCCTGGGGTAGCAATTACGTACCGCCAAGGAGAGCCACTGCCAGACACCTAATGAATTCATTTGCCCATTTTCCAAATTTGTATAAGCAATTGCGAATTTTGTGTCATCCCGCGAAGCGGCGCGACATTTTCAAGTTTTTACTGTGGATAGCTGGATTTTGAATGCTGCAAAGGCAATTTTTACAACTGTACGTCCGACCGTTTGGGGGGGGGAATCATAGTTTCAGGACCTTTTGGGGGGCATGACCCCTTGCCCCCCCTGGATCCGCCCCTGGCCTTGGAAGATGGACGACGAAGCGTACCGAATGTGCCCATCTGCCGGGAATCGATTGCCACATGATTGTGATTTAGTGTGGAGAAAAATCGTCGAATTAACTGTGTTTATTCGCATGCAAGGTTGCAAGTAGCGGACTACGGACAGTGTATGTGTCAGTGTGTGTGAGAGTTGGTGTGCAGGCAGGAGTGTGAACAAAGTAGTCGGACGGTCGCCTTGAGACCTGTTTGCGTGTCGTGGCTGAGACGGGGGGGGGGGGGGGCGTGCAGACTGGGTGGAGGATGTGATTGTGTGGCGAGGCGGCCCCCTCAGTCCCGTCAGAGACAGATGGGCGGAGAGGGCGGGGGCGGCGCGCACCACACTGCACTGCCAGCCAGTGTGTGATTGTGTTTGTGTGCTGGGCGGAGAGTACTGCCGTGCAGACGGGGCAGTGGTGGCATGTTTATACCGGCGCGGCGCGGCGCGGCGCGGAGTGGCGGGAAGGGAGGGACGGGGCAGGACTGCTGAGTGCCCACTGCTGTGCAGCTGCCCTAAGACCCGCCGAAGGCAGCGCTATGGAGGAGGGAGGGGACGCGCTGAAGGCAGCACGTTGGGGAGGAGGGAGGGCTAACGGAACGTGCCTCCGGCCGCCCTCAGCCGTCATTGGATCCGGCGCGCACGGTTCGAATGTGGCGCATGCCGCGAGCCGAATACATCAGGTGTCAAGCTCAGCAGCGTGCGGTGGCGCCGCATTCTGACGCGGTTCGATAGCTGTTGCTCTGAAGCAGCCTCTCTGAGGGGGCTGCCGACGCAGGAGTGTAGCTTCTCCAGACAAGTTGTGGGGGCTGAGCTGGACAAAAAATCGCTTAATTAAAGTAGCATCAAAATCCACAAAATGCATATTTCTCCCCGGATTTGACCCACTACTTCGTCAAAGTAGGAGGGGCTGAAGCCCCCAGTTGGGGGGGGGGGCTGAAGCCCCCCCCCCCCCCAACTGAATAGGATAGGAACCTACACCCGTGTGCCGACGACTGCTCGCGTGCTCAGAGTCTAAAGCTCCGCTCGGCCCGGGTGGTCAGGCGAGAAAAGCGCTACTTTTTTGTCATGCAAGTTGAACAGAAGCTGATCTTCTCTGCAGTCACTACACGTGCCGCCACGAGACAGTTGGGATGAAAGTGAACTGCAGCGGTCTGGCTGGCGGTCTGGCTGGCGGCCGGGCTGGTACGATTCAATGGACGGCACGGCGTAACTGCACATTGTACGGCGCAGTTATGCCGTGCCACCCCTCAGTAGTCTCACGATTCGTGACAAAACCGTCCCGACAACGCCCACAAAAGAGGCTCGTTAAAGGCTGACTTCAGATTAGTGTACAGAGGTATGCTGAACACTTTGCCCGAGGCAAGGAAGTGAGTCATGCGCTGTTGTGAGGAGCTCATGCAGCAAGGCAGACGACAGCCTATTAGTTTGGAAGTTCATTGTTCGTCAGACAACAATGGCATTGTCTGTTAACCCATTTGAAGACATCATTTCTGTAATCTTTAAAGGGAATGTTTCACCTTGGTATTGGTTTTGAACTGAGATAGCCATTATCTTTGGCCGTTATTGAAATGTCGAAAATACTAAGTTCATTTTCCCCAAAACTTAGCCGTTTTTAAGCAATTTAATTTCTCAAGTGCAGAATGGAGTCTAGGCTAGTGCCGCCGCTGATTGGCTGACAGCCACTTTGTCAGCCAATCAGCGGCGGTCTATAGCTCAATAATGACGTCATCATCCCAAATTTAAAGCCCTAATTTGTATAAAGTTAGGTGATTTTTCGAGAGAAAAATATCACCATTGTTTTCAGCAGCACTTACTTCATATTTTTTTACTACAGCCAGCGTATATTTTACAACTTTTAGAAAGGTGAAACATTCCCTTTAATGTCAATCAGCTTCACGGTTAGTAGAGAAAGAAACAAAAACTGTAAACAGTGGAATGTGTGGGATTGTCATGCAAATGCTTTATGACGATATCCAGTGGCGAAGGACGAAAATCGAGAAATGTGATAATCAATATATCAAAACGGATTTTCTCTTAAACATCACACCTCTCCGACTGGCAGCACATTTTATTATAGTAACTAGCTTGCAGTGATGAAGCCTCGTGTGCTGTTTCAGAAGCATCAAATGCTATTTAGGAGCATCATACCAATAGAAAGACGTCATTCCTGATACAGCATGGCGTCAGGCGCGTAACCACCACTGGGGTCACTGGGGATCAGTCCCCAGCAGGGGCGTAGGGAGGATTTCGCCCAGGGGGGATGGGATCAGAGGGGCCCTCGTAGCCAAGGGGGGCCCACATCATAAAACAGTACAGTACGTTGTATGTTGTAAAACAACGACAAATAAGTTTTCGACAACGCAAATAAGTTTATTTTTTCATTTTTTGGGAGTAAAAAACACAAAATTTCGAAAATCCGAGATAACCATTTTGAGTATTATGTCATTTCCTTTTTTTCAACATTTTTATTTGCAATTTTCGTCCAAATTCGAATTTCTACGATTTTTCAAACATGTATTGTTTTCCACCAACAATTACATGACATGACGTGATTAAAACGTCATTATCTCCCAAAGTAATCGACCATTTTTATTGAAATGTTGGATAAGGCGTAGAATTTATGCAGCATAAGGTACTGAAGGATTGACGTCGATATTGTTTTCAAGTTATTGAGAAAATCCGGGATGGGGGGGGGGGCAGATTCAGCCACCTCCAGCGGGGCGCGGGTTAATGAAAATATTATCCTGAATCTTCTTCAATTCGGATTCAGGAAACAACACAGTACGTACATGCCGATTGTGCAAATGTACGATGAAGTTTACAAAATAACGAAATAACATGCTCCACCTTGATTTACAGAAAGCTTTGGATACAGTTTGCTTAGCAATTCTCTTGAAAAAAAATACACCGCATTGTGATACGAGGGGTTTCTACAACACGATAGTCATATATTAACAAGAGGCATAAAATGGCAATATAGGTTGCAAATGAGGTTGCAATATAGGTTGCAAATGAGGTTGCAATATATGTTGCAAATGAGGTTGCAATATATGTTGCAAATGAGGTTGTATCTAAGAAACAAATGATGCAAATTGGTGTCCCAAAGGGTTCAATTTTAGGTCCTCTTTTATGTATTCTCTATATTAATGATATCAGCAATACAACAGACATAGGTACCTTTTACTTACTTGCTGATGATATACGGCAATTTATATTCAAGCTAAAAATGTTGAAGAGCTGCAAATAAAGATTAATTAATTAATTCCAGAAAATAAAGAGTTGTTCCATGTAAATATATTATCACTAAATGCATCAAAGACAAATTACCAAATATATTCAAGATCAGGGACGTGATAAGATCCTGACATAGTATTAAATTATACACCAATCACGAGAAACCCATGCATTAAATACTTAGGCGTTCTTGTATATAACAATCGTAAATGGAATAGTTATATATAAAGTGTAATATATGTGGTAAGCCGTAATATATAGGAGTTATCGGAATATCCAAGCTTTATTTACCCTCACAGCAACTTCTATTGTAGTACAATGCATTAATTCCGCCCCATCTAAATTATTGTGCAGTGATCTGGATCCTCTAAAGACTGGGTAGGAATTATGACACTTACATTAAAAAGCCCTTGATGGTGCGGAAACGAGCGATTTGTCCGCCCCTGTAGCTCAGTGGGAGAGCGCTGGGCTCCTCACCTTTTCTGGTAGTGGCAGCCCGAGTTCGAGTCTAAAGTCAAAGCCTACATTACCAAAGCCTTGTACTCCTCTCAGACGTTACTAGCATACACTGAAAAACAATGAGAACTTTCACTGGTCTTCCTTCGAGACCCTCACCGGCGCTCGACCGGCAGACCAGCTCTACCACCACAGGACCCACTAAAGGCCAGCAGAGAGCCCTCTACAGGTCGGCAGGGGCCTCTACAGGCCGGCAGATGGCCATCTGCAGATCGGCAGGGCCATCTGCAGATCGGCAGGGCCCTCTAAAGGCCGACAGAGGGCCCTCTACACTCACTCTACATATTGGCTGGGACACTCTGCAGATCAACAAGGGCCCCTAAATACTGGAAGAGGGCCGTCTACAGGTCGACAGGGCCCTGCAAATGCCAGTAGAGGCCCTCTGCAGATTGGCAAGGCGATCTACAGATCGGCAGGGCCCTCTAAAGGCCGACAGGGCCCTCTAAAGGCCAGCATGGCCCTATAAAGGCCGGAAGGGACCTCTAAAGGCCGGCAGGGCCATCTAAAGGCCGGCAGAGGGCCCTCTATAGATTGGCTGGGCACTCTGCAGATCGACAGGGCCCCTAAAGGCTGGAAGAGGGCCCTCTACAGGTCGTCAGGGCCGTCTAAATGCCGGAAGAGGCTCTCTACAGATTGGCATGGCGATCTACAGATCGGCAGGGCCCTCTAAAGACCGGTAGAGGGCCCTCTAAAGGCCAGCAGAGGGCCCTCTAAAGACCGGCAGAGGGCCCTTTCCAGATCGTCAGGGACCCTCTACAGATTGGCAGGGCCCTATAAAGGCCGGCAGAGGGCCCTCTACAACCGGAAGGGGCCCTCTAAATGCCGACAGGGGGCCCTCTGCAGATCGACATGCCCTCTGCATGCTGGAAGGGCCTTCTAAAGGCGGGCAGAGGGCCCTCTATATATCGGCAGGGCCCTCTAAAGGCCAGCAGAGGGCCCTCTACAGATTGGCTGGGACACTGCCGATCGACAGGGCCTCTAAAGTCTTGAAGAGGGCCCTCTACAGGTCGGCAGGGCCCTCTAAATGCCGACAGAGGCCCTCTACAGATTGGCAGGGCGATCTACAGATTGGCAGGGCGATCTACATATCGGCAGGGCCCTCTTAAGACCGGCAGAGGGCCCTCTCCAGATCGACAGGGACCCTTTCCAGATCGTCAGGGCCCTATAAAGGCCGACAGAGGGCCCTCTACAACCGGAAGGGGCCCTCTAAATGCCGACCGGGTGCCCTCTGCAGATCGGCAGGGCCCTTTAAAAGCTGGTAGAGGGCCCTATCCACGCTGTCTGGGGCCCCTTTCTACGTATTTACATATACATGCATTTAACAGACAAGCAAGTGCTGTTATTTATTCGTGTTACGATTTTTTATCAGTTCGTGGGCGTTCTTTTATGCGACGTAAGGCGTTTTGCGGGCGCCTGCCACCATCCAAAACACTGGGGCCCTCGGTCGGCCGCCAGAGGGGCCTGCCTGGCCTCCAGGGGGGCCATGTCCCCCTTGCCTACGTCCTTGGTCCTCAGTAACATATTCGGATCTTAACATTACGCCTATGGGCGTTGCATGGAAAAAATCTACTTCAAAGTGCCTCCGTCCCCACCTACTTTCGGAAGGTGGTTACGCCCATGCTTGGCGTCCGATGCTGGCGCTTGGCGTCCGATGCTGGCCACATACCGTATTACTGCGGCCCCAAAAGTGTCGTTATTCCCCTATACCGCGCCATATCAGCAACAGAATAACTTGGTACCTACCTGTAAAAGAGAAAAAGGGATGTCAATGGTGACATGAACATTAACATACGTAACAATCATATTTCACAATAGTTAATAATGTCATCACGATGGGTCATTTACGAGTGTCATGGACGTGGTAAAAGACAAATAGGTTCATTGAGCAGTCATTAATTCATGACCGGCTTGGGAAAGTCAACACCAGTTAAATAGTCATAACATTAGCATTGACCGCACAATTATACACACAATGTACACACACAAGTACAAAAAGTCGATGAACTCGAGCACACATTAAAGGGACTGCCCCACCTTTTTGAAAGTTGTCAAATCACACTTAATTGTATGTCTATAGACATGTATACATGTCAGGCGAGGTCAGCTGAACATGTTCGTAAACTCTTTCAGAAAAAAAAATTATCTTGGAAGATATTCAACTTTTAGTTTTAAGCGGTAAGCTGGGTTGGTGACTGTCATATATATATATATTTTGTAATAACAGGGAAATCCTTTGTGCTGCCAAATGTATGGAACAATTTTTTTGTCGACATCTATTGCGCAAAAAAACAACGAACTACCCGGTGTCTAGATTGGCTAGCACTATCAGCTGGATTTGTTGCAGCAGTTGGCCGCCAGGGACCGCTATTGAGCCAGGGTGTTATGACGTCGCAAGCAAATGGTACCACTAAATATTGATTGGTTGATTTATTTATAAATAAATAAATATTTTGCGCTAAATATTTAACTGGTACCATTTGCTTGCGACCAGGGTTGTGCCCGATTGTGTAATTGACTCAACTTACTCCCGTCTTGTGGGCAGCCCCTCACAACTGATAAGGAAGGAATGTCAGGGGTCGGGTCGGCTCAGTAGAGGTGCAATATTAGTAACAGATAATGTTTGACGATAAAATGCTCCTTCTACAGAAATAATAAATTGCTCCTTCTACCTCCTACCGGCAGCGCTCGACACTACTGGCACCCTGTCCGAACCGTGAGGGGTCAAGTACAAAATGGTGACAACTTGAGTCAATTACGTCATCGGGCACAACCCTGCTTACGACGTCATAACACCCTGGCTCGCTAGCGGTCCCTGGCGGCCAACTGCTGCATCAACTCCAGCTGATAGTGTCCTCTAGATTGCGAACCACCTGGGGATCTATAACTGAAAGACGAAAATATTCCAAGGCTGACCTTAAAACAAGTCGACTATCATTACCAGTTGGGCAAAGAGAGACGACACTGTCGGTTTAGAGGCCCTATTCAAATACACATGGGCCTTATTTTTTACAGATGTCAAAATCAAACTCGAATATCTTTTTGATTAGATCATTGTGGTTGTTTTAACTGCTACCATACTTAATTTCAATGCCAAGCCATGATAATGGCTATCTTAACTCAAATATAATGTTAAGGTGGGATAGTCCCTTTAACCACTTGCGATCACCGGTGCTCAGGTGCCTGTAAGTCCTTCACCATGCAACATTTTGGCCCCCATTCCGCCCCCCATCCTACTCATCCGGATCCATTATACCTATCCCAACCCACAATTGGAGCGATTCGGTCCTTTTTCTAATCGTTTCCATTTTGGTCATTCACTTGTGTAATGCTAATATCCGGTCTTCGTGACAAGTTCCCAGATCATGACCCGTAACCCAATCAGGCCCATTTATAATACATACTCCCCAATATTTACAATACTCCCCTCCCCCCGGTCATCCCTTTCTGGCCAATTTCCATTTCAAAGCGGGATTCCCATTCCGTGAAAGGTCCTGGTCTAGATATGATAACTGGTGGATAAAGTCGAGCGTCGCTGCCTAATCGCGACAGTCACTCCATCCGGACACACTATCTCTCCTCTGCAAACAATGCAGGCGCCGTGCAGGGACCGTGATTCTGGGATGAGGCCGGGGCGGTTGATAACAGCGATTAGCCTGTAATTGGTGACCAACAATGTCTGGTTCTCTCAGCATTCAGAGAACAAGCGATACAAATTCCCTGTTGTCGGGGATGATAGAATAATGTTAAATCGTAAATCTTCAGCGATGCTCAGTCAGTGATGCGACCATACAACAATTGATGGCTATTAGCAGATCCTTGTATTGAGACGATTAAGCAAAGGATGCGCTTCAACTAATACTGCGAGCCAACTGAGATAAAAGTGTGGTAGCGATAGACGGCGCACGATAATGGTATTTCAGCTGTCATGGTGTTGTGGTGGTCAATGATAGTCCCTCGACAACCTCCACCCCATCAGAACTCCCATCACCACCCTCCGAGACCGTTTCCAGACGCTCTTCACGCCATTTCTGGAGAGCGATCTCCCGGCCTCCGACACGCCGCGTCCCGGCCTCTGGCGCGCCCCTCATTAAGCGATGGAGCACCGCTAATTGATTGCCGTCTGGAATTCCGCACCGGAATTAAGCGGCGGCGGCGATGGTGGCGCGGGTCTGAGTGACGCATGCGCGTCAGCGCGGCGCGGCACTGTTTGAGTTGGCACGCCGCGCCGCGCCGCTGTCGCCGCTGCGCCGAAATACCGGCCCAGTTTCTGCAGCGCGGCGCGGGTATTGTTCTGCACAGCTGTCCCCCCCCCCCCCCGACCTCACCTCGCCCCCTCCCCCGCATCGCCCGGCGTCGCCTCGCAACTGGGATACCCTGCAGGGCACCGGGCGAGTGGGGAAGGCCGAGAATAACGCGCTATTCAGAGCAGCAACCAGGTGAAAATAACGGCCGATTCGGCTCTGCCGAATCGGCCGTATCGCGTGCTGGTACAGCTGCATCTGTAAAGCTATCATCCCGCGCGTGCTGCTACAGCAGCTGTAAACTTGTCATCTCGCGAGGCGTAGGCGAGGTTCTAACGACCCACCGATGTAAACTTCCGACCGCTCGCAGCCAGACACGGCCGACACACTGCGAGTCCCGCCACTCAGCTGGCTGTCGGGCCTGCCGTGCCTACAGCTGGCTCCAGGGACTGCGCTGGACTGGGCTGCATCGGGCTGCGCTGGGCTGCGCTGGGCTGCGCTGGGCTGCGCTGGGCTGCGCTGGGCTGCGCTGGGCTGGGCTGGGCGGAGGCACCCAATGAAAACACGGTGTGCTGACGGCAGCGGATCGATCCGTCCGGTGACCCTGACCATCAGGGAAGCCGGATCGGTGCGGCACGGCTCGGCTCGGCTCGACAGCGGCCGCCGAGACTGCGCAGCGAGGTAGGTCGGAGCCGCGATCGTCGGCGATCACTCGCTCGCTGACCGACAGTCACTCGCTCGCTGACCGACAATCACTCGCTCGCTGACCGACAGTCACTCGCTCGCTGACCGACAGTCACTCGCTCGCTGACCGACAATTACTCGCTCGCTGACCGACAGTCACTCGCTCGCTGACCGACGGTCACTCGCTCGCTGACCGACGGTCACTCGCTCGCTGACCGACAGTCACTCGCTCGCTGACCGACAGTCACTCGCTCGCTGACCGACAGCCACTCGCTCGCTGACCGACGGTCACTCGCTCGCTGACCGACGGTCACTTGCTCGCTGACCAGCGGTCACTCGCTCGCTGACCGACGGTCACTCGCTCGCTGACCGACGGTCACTCGCTCGCTGACCGACAGTCACTCGCTCGCTGACCGACAGTCACTCGCTCGCTGACCGACAGTCACGCACTTGCTGACCGACAGTCACTCGCTCGCTGACCGACGGTCACTCGCTCGCTGACCAGCGGTCACTCGCTCGCTGACCGACGGGACGGGAAGGATGGGAGGACAAGGCAATGTCAGATAGCAATACACGCCATAAGAGATGCAGTAAATCCATACCTGCGTACTGGCATTTGATGACAAATATAACGACAGTGACAATAGTGATGTACCAATGGTGCGTAGGCTCGCAATCCGAATACACTGCCAGTATCGGGATATTTCAGCATGCATCGAGTAGAGTAAATGCCAGCGTTGATAACAGCGAAACGTTACCAATTGCAACTCGGTACACTACATCTCTTGAATGGTGCTGCACGTAGTCTGGACCATATTTTTCAAGATTTCCTGGATCTCTACTGACCATGTACCGACAACAGTTGGACGGATACATCGGTAAGGGATTGTCACAAGGCAACGCAAATATTAACATCTTTCCGAAGCATAACGTAACAGACCTATTACAGTCGCTCGGCTTTACTTCGCTATTAATTATACAAAAATTGTATGTGCAATTTTTTTATAGCAAATTGTAGTTGTTAAAAACAGCTAACATGCACTTTGGAAAGATAAAAATGGCAACTTCGCTGCAATATATGCAAATATTGCTACTATAATGAGTTGCCGCCAGCACTGCGTGGTCTGAGTCACGCCAGTTTCAAACCCGCCCTCAGAAGGTATCTCCTGGAGCGACCACGTGAGCCCTAGCAGGCACTTCAGTGCAAAGTTTCCACTGTGATGCAGTGTTGTGTGTGTGTGTGTGTGTGTGTGTGTGTGTGTGTGTGTGTGTGTGTGTGTGTGTGTGTGTGTGTGTGTGTGTGTGTGTGTGTGTGTGTGTGTGTGTGTGTGTGTGTGTGTGTGTGTGTGTGTGTGTGTGTGTGTGTGTGTGTGTGTGTGTGTGTGTGTGTGTGTGTGTGTGTGTGTGTGTGTGTGTGTGTGTGTGTGTGTGTGTGTGTGTGTGTGTGTGTGTGTGTGTGTGTGTGTGTGTGTGTGTGTGTGTGTGTGTGTGTGTGTGTGTGTGTGTGTGTGTGTGTGTGTGTGTGTGTGTGTGTGTGTGTGTGTGTGTGTGTGTGTGTGTGTGTGTGTGTGTGTGTGTGTGTGTGTGTGTGTGTGTGTGTGTGTGTGTGTGTGTGTGTGTGTGTGTGTGTGTGTGTGTGTGTGTGTGTGTGTGTGTGTGTGTGTGTGTGTGTGTGTGTGTGTGTGTGTGTGTGTGTGTGTGTGTGTGTGTGTGTGTGTGTGTGTGTGTGTGTGTGTGTGTGTGTGTGTGTGTGTGTGTGTGTGTGTGTGTGTGTGTGTGTGTGTGTGTGTGTGTGTGTGTGTGTGTGTGTGTGTGTGTGTGTGTGTGTGTGTGTGTGTGTGTGTGTGTGTGTGTGTGTGTGTGTGTGTGTGTGTGTGTGTGTGTGTGTGTGTGTGTGTGTGTGTGTGTGTGTGTGTGTGTGTGTGTGTGTGTGTGTGTGTGTGTGTGTGTGTGTGTGTGTGTGTGTGTGTGTGTGTGTGTGTGTGTGTGTGTGTGTGTGTGTGTGTGTGTGTGTGTGTGTGTGTGTGTGTGTGTGTGTGTGTGTGTGTGTGTGTGTGTGTGTGTGTGTGTGTGTGTGTGTGTGTGTGTGTGTGTGTGTGTGTGTGTGTGTGTGTGTGTGTGTGTGTGTGTGTGTGTGTGTGTGTGTGTGTGTGTGTGTGTGTGTGTGTGTGTGTGTGTGTGTGTGTGTGTGTGTGTGTGTGTGTGTGTGTGTGTGTGTGTGTGTGTGTGTGTGTGTGTGTGTGTGTGTGTGTGTGTGTGTGTGTGTGTGTGTGTGTGTGTGTGTGTGTGTGTGTGTGTGTGTGTGTGTGTGTGTGTGTGTGTGTGTGTGTGTGTGTGTGTGTGTGTGTGTGTGTGTGTGTGTGTGTGTGTGTGTGTGTGTGTGTGTGTGTGTGTGTGTGTGTGTGTGTGTGTGTGTGTGTGTGTGTGTGTGTGTGTGTGTGTGTGTGTGTGTGTGTGTGTGTGTGTGTGTGTGTGTGTGTGTGTGTGTGTGTGTGTGTGTGTGTGTGTGTGTGTGTGTGTGTGTGTGTGTGTGTGTGTGTGTGTGTGTGTGTGTGTGTGTGTGTGTGTGTGTGTGTGTGTGTGTGTGTGTGTGTGTGTGTGTGTGTGTGTGT
>JAXIVJ010000057.1:122500-150000 GCA_036785665.1 Chirona hameri
TAACCTGCAGCCTCCCCTCCTGCCGGCCCGAGCGGAGCGGTATGTGGGGCGCAGAACTAACGGAAGGACGGGACAGGAGGCAGAAGTCGGGAGAGGTTCCCTTCCGCCCATCAATCACAGAGGCACGCGCGTCCGCCCGCTCCAGACCGCCAGCAACAGACACGCGGAGCGAAGACAGGCAGGCTCGCCCCAGGCGGTGTTGTCAGGAGCAGAAACAGCGTCAGCCGGCGCCGGTGTATCACTGGAGGAAGCCATGCTTCGTGCCCATGCATTGCCCTGTCGACTTGTGCTACGCGCAAACATAACGTGTTCTATCAGCGTTTCTCGTGCTTCCTCGATCTTAATCGCTAAAAGATAACTCAGATTGAGGTGCATTTCAATCACCGCTTTGATTTTATTTTTGGATTCATTTCATTATCTTTCTGCAACAATGCTCGACTTGGCTCAAAAAGCGTGACGAACCGTGAACACGATAGACGAAGCAGCACGCAGACACGGCCCACACAATGCCGCGATGAGATGTGTAAATCATTAATCAGCACCTTTCGCTGGGAACAGCCGAGGCGCGTGATTACCAGTCTTGTTGTGATAATCTGTTATATAACCACTTACTCACGCTGAGTGGACACAAACAATGGCATTAAATTAAATCGCGTGTTTGGCGGTCCATCGCTCTGAGAGCTGGTGGCCTGACCGGATGTCCATCAGACATATCCACAAAACCAGGCGGTGCCCGAAACTAATGTCGGAACAAGTTTTAATAATTATTGGGAAATGTGTCAAAGCTCAGCTATATTTAGGCATCCAGAAACGATACATACATGCGTGGTGCGGTCGGGAAGAAGAGGGGACTCGAACCTGGGAAGTGGGAACTTTGAATCACCAGACGCATTCACTTAATCTACAGTGCCATCGCCCCGCCTGAATAATAGTAGAAGACCACAAAATACAAAGTTGCGCATAAGATTGCAACAAATCCATGACAGTGAAGACCTTCCGCCAGCATATACACTTTGTATATTGAGAGTGCATAAGTCAGGTGCGAGTTGTTAAGAAACTTTAGGATGCAAATGCATCATCTCCTTACTATCCTAAACAATATATTCCTTTTAAGAACGCCAATATATCTAAATTCTTTTAAGTCATTGCAGTGGTCTTTATCTTCACAGCGCCCCTACTTTTCCAGCAAAAAAATAAAACACTAGGCTCAAAAATTAAATGCGACTGAATTTCGGTGAATTGCAGGTGTTTTCCGTTTGGCCGGGCGGTGCTGTTGGCACGGACCGGACCTGGGCCGGGCACAGCCTCAGCTGATGGAGCCGTGCAGCTCCGCCGCTGGTGGTCAGGTGACCGGGCAGGACCGGCCGGCTCGGACCACCCAGCAGCCAGCTGGCACCCGGCGGGTCACCAGTGATATCTCAACCCTCATCCTTCTCAGCCCCCCCCCCCCCCCCCGGAGAGCACTACGCCGCTGGCGGTCCTCCGGCGGCACTCTTCTGCGGGCAGCGGACACGTGGACGGCGCCGTGACACCCTTGCCAGACGGAAATAGCGTCACTCCCGGCTGGAGCAGACAGGTTATATCCGTCCTCAAGCCCGAGGGGACCCGCCTCGCCCCGCCGCGCCCCGCCACGAGCGACAGTCGCGACGCGGCGCAGCGGAATCGACGCACTCGGTTCCGCCGGACGCACTAGAGGATCCAGGGGGAGGGGGGGGGCAAAGCGCCCATGCCCCCCCCCCCCCAACCGCCTGAAATCGGCGCAAAATTGACACATTTCCTGATATAGAAGAAAATCTAAGCAACTTTTTCTAAGGAAAGTTTGTTTTAAATCAGCTATCAATGCATATATAGAATACGCTGATGTACATATACATATACATATACATACATATACATATATGAATTCTTAAAATATGTAAGAAACACTTATCAACTTGACATAGTAATAATAATATACGTGATTACAATCATACAATAATAATATTATGCAACACTTAACAAGAATAGTACAATGTTACAACTCTTGTTGTCCGCATACACATAATGTACGTATCGGTAGGTACAGAGTGTATCACCTTTAATGTTCATTGCATAAGAACAATGTGACATATTCTCGGATTTCATATTTGTCCTATATATCATAATCACATCTCCTGTCCTATATTATCCACAGACGATCCATTATCATGGTCTACTATATAATACCAGATATATTATTAATATATTAATATATTAATAATATATTATTAAAAGGTACTAGGTATATACCCATTCATTGGCGCTGGCTTCGGGATCCCCACTCAGCAACAAGCTACGCTGAGCTGAGTGGGGTCCACAAAGTACCAGCAAGAAAAGCTTGAAAATAGACCAGAATTTGTCCTCCACCCTGTATGACTGATATCCCCTTTACTAACACAGTTAATTAATCCATCCCGGTCATCCTGTCCTGGATGAGGATGAGAGTGAATGAATCCATCCTCATCCTGTCCTGGATGAGGATGAGTGAGAATGATATCCTGGGACGTAGTTGGGGGGGGCAGTCATTTGCTGTTTTCAACCAAGACTACTTTCCGCCTTCTTTTATATCACCACATCTAACACCCAAACTACCTCTCTTCATATGCTTTTTTATGTTCGTTTCCATTTCTTAGCTGGGAGTGCAGCGACATTTTCTCATTTGTCCTCTGGTGTTAACTTAACCCTATTTCCTGCGGGGGTAGATTCTGTCCCCCCCCCCCCCCACCCGGTAGTTTTTCACTTGCTGCTTCTAAACCGTTAGGCCTAGCGTCCTGAAACTTTGTGACTTTTCCCAAAATTGAATGGCGCGTGTTGTGTCCCCACCCATGTTTTTCCTGGATCCGCCTATGCGCAATATAGCAAATTTAACCAATTACAGCATATAATGCACACATGTGACGTTCATGTCGTCCCAAATAATCACGAACAGCACATATTTTTTCAGAAAATCCGCCCATGTTACATTCCCTGAATACGCCTATGATTGTTTATTTTGTTTTTTGTCTTTTGAAATATTAAAGACCAGTACATTTGAAGCTCAAAAACGCTTGGGCATGAAAATTGGTCGAACCACATGGCCGCAATTACCTTTAAAAAAACAACACCCAAAATGTTCGGATTTGTTGCCCCCTGGCCCCCAATTTATGAACAAAACAAAAATGTCGGGGTCTAAAAAGAGAGATCTTGTCATGACGCATCGAATGGCGTTTTCCCCATCGAAATCGACCAAGCGGTTCTCGAGATCTCTGGAGGGGGGGGGGGCAGATTCTGCCCCCCCCCCCCCGCAGGTTAACGTAATTCTGGGTGCCCGCAAGGAATAGGGTTAAGGTGTCGTGCGTCGTTGGGATCGAGGGCGGGGCACTCCTGGTCACCTATTAATGGGTGGCGGTTAGAAAAAAATGCATGCATAAGGAAGCGAAATCCGATGAGTTTTCAGAATTGTGTGATAATTTTTTGGAATTTGACCCCCCCCCCCCCCCCCCAACCACCCGTGCCCCCTCCCCCCTCCCCCCAAACCACCGTTCTGGATTCGACAATGGCCGGACGGACGGGTTGGTTGCCGGGAGAATGTGTCTGCCGACGCGCCGGCTGCTGAAAACGACGGCCTCGACGCCCGGCCCACCGCGTGTAGCCCCTGTAGCGGCGTGTAGCCCCCGCAGAGCGTCGTACGGAGCTTACACGTGTAATGGCGCATGTGACGTAAACGGTACAGCAGACGACGCCGTAAAATCCCGGCAGAGGCAGCAGAGCAGCCGAGTAGCGCCGGTGTAGCGCGCGTGACCGACACGGAACAGGCTGTCGTCTGACACGTGACTGTGTTATCTACACATCACTCCGTCCCTCCGTCCCTCCGTCCCTCCGTCCCTCCGTCCCTCCGTCCCTCCGTCTCTCCGTCTCTCCGTCTCTCCGTCTCTCCGTCTCTCCGTCTCTCCGTCTCTCCGTCTCTCCGTCTCTCCGTCTCTCCGTCTCTCCGTCTCTCCGTCTCTCCGTCACTGCCTGGCTCCGGCCGCTGCGAAGCGCACTCTGTCAAAATGACACGCACTGTCACGGAGTCAGTGTATAGGCGAGTCCCATACGTATAGCAGTGAAACAGGATCGCTGGCATCAGTGGCGGATCCAGGGGGGCCGTAGGGGCTGAAGCCCCCTGCCTTAGAAAACGCCGCCATTCTTGTATAGGATTTGCCGGCGCCGAAGGCGCCGTAGCGTTTTCGGGAGGCCGCCAGGGCGCCCTTGCGTCTACCAACAGCATCGTAGCACTCTTGGAAGGCACCCTGGCACCCCCAGAAGACATCTTGCCGCCCTCACAACGCATTATGCCGCCCTCGGAAGGTACATCGCCGCCCTCGGAAGGCATTATGCCGCCCTCGGAAGGCGCCATGCCGCCCCCGTCACCGAGGAAATATGCCGCCCTCAGGCCTGAAGCCCCCTGCCTTAGAAAATCCTGGATCCGCCCCTGGCTGGCATTGTGGTTGTATGATACTGCATGCATTTGGGGCTTTAGGCAGAAGTTCAATGGATTTATGAGGTACTTTGAAGATAGTGAGCTTTCTGAAAGTTGTGACAAGCGCAACAATGGGTGTAATGTTTGGAAAGAACACGACGCATTCCAGATGCGGATTACACCTCGCAGATGTCCAAGGGCGGATCCAGTCGGCCATTGGGGGGGGGGGGGGGGGCAACCAGTTTGAGCGGACCTTAACCCCGATTTAGACCACTTTATTTTTCAACCACACGATTTCGAATGATTTTTGTATGTATTTATTTTTCAGCATTTCGACCTTTTGGGATATCGAAAAAGGTGTACCTATGTTTTCGTTCCAGACTGCAAGAAAAAAAACACGCAAAATGTGTGCTGAATCAAGCCGGCTTTGCCCTTACGAGCAAGGACGGATCCATCCGTTCGTCTTCGGGGCCAACTACGTTTTGCTATAAGGTGTCGAACCTTTGCCCCTTGCCCCTTGCCAAAAAACAAGAGTAGGTATCTTAGATTTGCATCGTTTTTTTGCGGTCAAGTGAAAAATGTTAGTGGAACATATATATAAATTACATATAAATTTAACATATAAGCTAACATATAAATTTAAAACAGCACATGGAGCATCAAATCAATGGTAGTTTTCTTCAGAATTTCCAGCTCCGAATCTCGGAAAGTAAACCGAGGGGATGGTCCGACCGGAAAAATGGATACGCATTTCGCAGCACAAATCTTTGTCGCTGTTATCTGTTGCGCTCTGATAACAAAGACCTAAAGGCGAGGACGTCAAACATAATCGAACCAGTCGCACTTCCGCCATTCAAAACAATACTACAGATGACCCGATTATGGCGTCAAATTCAATATGCATTTCAAGAAACTTTAGCTACCCATCTATGCACCGCATACGGATAGGATGATCAACTTCCGTTGCCAGGTTCTCACAAAAAAAAATATGTCCCTGCTCCGCTCCCGGACCTCGAGGCCATCTGCGCATCTCGGCGGGCATAGATACGGCTCACGCAGACGAAGTAACCGATACCTACTACGGTGAACGCAGCATTTTTCATATTACTGCCATACAGTCTATGGCAGAAAACCTCTCCGAGCATTCAGGGTTGCTTACCTGCGGCAGCCAGCCAGGCAACGGCAGCCTGACATAATCTAGCTGGTGACTTCCCGATCGCGCAAAGAAGTCAACGACTTCGCTGACGGATGACATTAGGTCTCGGTGGACTTCGCCGCGCATGATCAGTGCCTCCATCCGGAGCTCGGTCATTGTCGCTCGGAGAGAGGATAGAGTCTGCTCCACCTTACTGAACACTCTCTCCGCCTCCGCCGTTGTAACCGGAAGGACGGCAAGGCTTGCCGTTCTTCCGGTTACAGCAAGGACCTACAGGAAAAAGGATGGATTTGGACCGAGTGTTCTATTGTAGACTTTCTAATATCGAAATGGTGCTGGATAGAAATAATGAAATAAGGACACATGTAAACGTGATAATTATTAAACTTATAAATTACTCCTCGCCCTGGTGGGGGTCATTTTGACCCCCTGAGGTTTTTCGAGAATAGCGGAAAAACAGCGGCGCGCAGGGCCGTCAAATTTGGCCAAAATTTTCAAAATGTTGCCAAATTTACCCAGTACCGTTCTAAAAACGAAAATTTAACATGTATTAGACTTCATGTCTGGGAGGGGGGAGCAAAACATAGTTTGACCCCCCTTGAAAAAAGTCTTGGAGGGGGGCATGGCCCCGTTGCCCCCCCCCCCCCCCCCCTTGGATCCACCTTTGGTATGGAAACCCAACCACTCGAGTGAACCAGGTGATCTATACGTACCTTTTTAGCTTTGATAGAAAACAAAGGTACCTTTCCATTTAATTCTTTTTATTTTAATTTTAAATATTATTCGAAGTCGACTGCCTCTTCATGACAATGTCCTAATCGCCAGTACCGAATAATTATAAAGTTTGAACTTACAACTTCCCACGCGTGGAGCGCAGCACGCTTCGATTTAGTACTAACAGCAACTGCTATTCGCACCATCCGCACCGCTTTTAGCTATGTGACTCTTGTGCTTCCAATTACTCCCAAATGAAGGTATTTGTGCAACACGAACTATGGAATGAGCGCTTTTGTTTCGGAAATTCAGTCTGTTTCGTTTGTTTTAGTTTTTTCTAGAAAATTCGACATTTTATTAAGGTTTTTGAGGAAACATTCAGACCCAAATAATTAATAAGTACGTGGTAGTTTTTTTTTGTTTGGGGGGGGGGGGGGCAAAAGACATGTTGCCCCCCCCCCCCTTCCATGTTTTTTTGGGGGAATGGCCGGATTGCCCCCCCCCCCCTGGATCCGCCCGTGCAGATGTCTTGTTTTCGTCCTGTGACAGCTTAAGTGCCGCACTGTTGAAAAGTGCGCCCATCAGTTAGGCACAAAGTCAACTGCCCACTATAGCTGTCTTTGATGCCGCACGGCCTCGCGGCGCGCGGAGAGAAAAGACGGACAATGCTGTCTTCTTGCCAGCGAATCAGAGGTTATTTGTGTCTCTCACACGCGCAGTCATGTCATGGAGAAAGGGCCTGTGGGAAATTGCAGACACCAGGACAATCACGTATCTGAAAGCCCATGGCATACGCCACGGGAAAGCTAACACATTGGTGGACGCGTTTCGTCATTAAAGACTTCATCAGTGCTGATGAAGTCTTTAATGATGACATGCGTCCACCAATGTGTTAGCTTTCCCGTGTCGTATGCCATCATTGTCTGGATATTAATACTGAAAGCCTATGTCACACGATATTACCCCCACGCGCAAATCGTCCTAACTGCGAATAGCAAGGTGCAGCGGCAGTCGGCACTGCACCTCTGAGGCCATAAGGTACCTATAGCAGCGGCACAGCACCTCTGCGGCCATAAGGTACCTACAGCAGCGGCGCTGCACCTCTGGGGCAATAAGGTACCTACAGCAGCGGCGCTGCACCTCTGGGGCAATAAGGTACCTACAGCAGCGGCGCTGCACCTCTGGGGCAATAACGTACCTACAGCAGCGGCGCTGCACCTGAGGCCATAAGGTACCTAACAGCAGCGGCACAGCACCTCTGATGCCATAAGGTACCTACAGCAGCGGCACAGCACCTCTGAGGTCATAGGGTACCTACAGCAGCGGCGCTGCACCTCTGGGGCAATAAGGTACCTACAGCAGCGGCGCTGCACCTCTGGGGCAATAAGGTACCTACAGCAGCGGCGCTGCACCTGAGGCCATAAGGTACCTACAGCAGCGGCACAGCACCTCTGATGCCATAAGGTACCTACAGCAGCGGCACAGCACATCTGAGGCCATAAGGTACCTACAGCAGCGGCACAGCACCTCTGAGGCCATAAGGTACCTACAGCAGCGGCACAGCACCTCTGAGGCCATAAGGTACCTACAGCAGCGGCACAGCACCTCTGATGCCATAAGGTACCTACAGCAGCGGCGCTGCACCTCTGCGGCCATAAGGTACCTACAGCAGCGGCGCTGCACCTCTGAGGTCATAAGGTACCTACAGCAGCGACACAGCACCTGAGGCCATAAGGTACCTACAGCAGCGATACAGCACCTATGAGGCCATAAGGTACCTACAGCAGCGGCGCTGCACCTCTGGGGCCATAAGGTACCTACAGCAGCGGCGCTGCACCTCTGGGGCCATAAGGTACCTAAAGCAGCGGCGCTGCACCTCTGGGGCCATAAGGTACCTACAGCAGCGGCGCTGCACCTCTGGGGCAATAAGGTACCTACAGCAGCGGTGCTGCACCTCTGGGGCAATAAGGTACCTACAGCAGCGGCGCTGCACCTCTGGGGCAATAAGGTACCTACAGCAGCGGCGCTGCACCTCTGGGGCCATAAGGTACCTACAGCAGCGGCGCTGCACCTCTGGGGCAATAAGGTACCTACAGCAGCGGCGCTGCACCTGAGGCCATAAGGTACCTACAGTTCGGCCGTTGGGAGCTGCACGAGGGCGGTGATGGCAGGTGCAGGCGAAATGGATTAGGGACTCAGGGAGAGAACAAACCTTATGGAGGGGGAGAACAATGCACAATGAGCAATGCATTACTCACTCAGAGTCGGCTGCAGTCGCTGGAAGGCAGCCTCTCTGACAGGCTGACTTCCTCCCGGAAATACACCCCTCAGCTCAGCACACAATAACAGACTGACGGGCACGGCCTGGCCGGGACCGACTGACGGAAGCAGTCAGCCGAGTTCGGTGAGAGCTGTTCCGGGTGAAGTCTGAAAGGTGTCTGCCATCACGCGTGTCCGCCCGGACGCCGTACTCAGGAGCATTGTTAGCTGTCACGAAATAGGGCACACGGGCCGCGGTGAATGCGCGAGGCGCCTTCAACTTCCGACGAGCCAGCTGAGATTATTGTGAGCTTCGTCGGAGAACAGAAAATGGGATGGATACGATCAACGAGCAAACGTTAGCGGCATATTACCGTTTGCTCTGGCAAGCGTCAATGAAGACCTAGAAAATGTTCTGATCGACACGGTTGCATTTTTAACAAGAGTATCAACGTGAGTGTGCAGCTGATAACGTTTAGTTAAGTAAGCATTTGTTTCGATGAGCATTTATGAAAAAAGCAAGAAAATAGCGGACAAGAGGAGCGGACACAGCTCAGGCTTAAATGTTGTACATGTGTCGCATATAAGTAAACATCGATCGTGCATCGATCCAGTCCAAGGGCATCCGTTACCGCCAACGGTAAGCGATGAATTAATGCTATAACGGTCAAATGGTGTTCATTCCTCGTCACAATTGCCTGAAACTGATGGAACTATCATCACCGTTTGGTGCGATTGTGGTTGATATGCATCAATTCAAGCTGCCATAGAAACGCTGCGCATTCATCGATCCATTTTACGACCTCAACTGCACATACGGAAATCCATTGCAAAGCTTCATAAGGTGACAATTGACTTACCCGACCATTCTTGGTAAGGCCACTAAATGGCTCAGCAATGCAACTTACGCCTTAAATACCCTCACGGGATACGGGGGTAATGGATAGGGGTGTCGGAGTTGGTCGCAGGCGGATATATGCGATATCCACATTAATAGCAAGGTCACCACTGCTCCGCGCATAGACGATTCTGCGCGTCTAGAAAACAATAGCCCCACAAATCTCATGTTCATGCTCTCTCCCGTACTCCAGGTAATGTGATATGGAGAGATTGCATTCCACGTAACACAATACAGCGTATCATACACGGCACACTAACTGTACACACAGACCGTTAGTGTATCAGTGTGTAATGTCAGATTGTAAACGTGCAATCTACGTGGTGACACACCATTCCGGGACCCTATAGGCGGCCTGCGGCTAATGGTGCGGCAATACGTGCAGGCCGATTACCGAGATAAATGCCCCCCGAAACCCGACGACATAGGGTGGAGAGAACAAGTGAGTTGATCAAAGAGGAGGAAGCACGCGGATGACGCAGCAGAGGGGTGCGGCTAATTAGCGATTGGGACATTGCGATTTTTAAAGGCCACACAACAGCTGAGAGGCGCGCGCTATTTGGCTCGGGGCGCATCCGCGCGGAGAAACGGGATGCGATCCGAGCCGCGGATGCGGCCGGTGCCGCGTGCAATGCAATCTTCACCCTGTACGCCGTAGGAAATTGGCTGGGTTACGTGAAAAAGGGTAATGTATCGTCACAAGATAATTGAACGACCTGTCTTTTGAAAGCAATTGCATCCAATTCGGTTTGACAGAATCGGAGATATAACTTCCCGAAAATGGGTAATTGAACACGTGAGAGGTGCTGAGAGGTGACCTGAGCTGAGAGCTGAGCTGAGAAGTGACCCGCTGAAAGTGAAACTCCAGTGTGCGGTGCGGGTAAAAATAGACACAGATGAGGATAGGAAAGTAAATAAAATAAATGAACATAAAAGGGCAGGACCAACTCAAATACATATTAAGAAGTAAATATAACGCTACCACTACAGATAAATAATTAGTACTGGTGCAGAATATACTCATGAACATATTTCTTTAGGGCATCCTTATTCCTAGGAACATTATCAATATCATTAAATAACTTACAAACTATTGTATTCCACGCCCTCGGAGCAGAGACAGATAGTGAAAATGCTTTATAATTTGTACGTGCATGTGGAATTATAAAGTGTTGAATAGCTCTGGTGTTGACTGGCTCATGGTATCTAAACATTTCAAAAATTGGGGGAGGAAGAGTTTCTTTTACATAGCCCAAAAGTATGACTATTTGCTGTTTGTTTACCAAATCTGGAAACTTTAACATTTCGTATTTAACAAAAAGTTATCTAGTGTGGTACAAGTATGGCTTTTTATCAATGATTCTGATTGCTCGCTTTTGTAGTCTGACTAGTTTATCAATTCTGGTTGGATAATTGCTTCCCCGGACAGCAGCACAGTAGTTTAAATAAGGGAGTATTATAATATTATATAAGAGTAAAAGATGTTTCGATGAGATATAAAATTTGGCACGTCCCATGATACCTATATTTCGACTTATAATAGATGCTACATTATTGATATGAGTTTGCCACTTGAGGTTTTTATCAACAATTACTCCAAGATATTTGACAGACTCCTTTCTTGCAATCTGTGAATTATTTATTTTAATATCTAAATCATTTACAGACTTTCATGAGAGAGAAAAAAATTGGTAGTAGGTCTTTGACACATTTAGAGAAAGCCTATTTGACTGAAACCATTTAGTAACCATGTGTAGTACTGCATAAAGTTTATTTTGTAGCTCTGTCAATCGATGAGCTTTAACCCGCGAGTTACTGGGGGGGCTATTTTTTGCCCCCTCCCCCTCCAGTTATTTTGCAATAACTCCTAAACGAACACTGGTATCGTCACCAAACTTGCAGTACCTTCTCTCACATCAATTCTACACATGTTGGCAAACGGAAAAATATGAGGCTATGATAGGTCAATCGGGAATGACGTCAGAGTGACGTCATGTTCTTCGGTTTTTGTTGCAAAATAATGGTTTGCGGAAAACGCTGTCAAAGGTACGATATTTGAGATAAACTAAATTGTTATAAATAAAATTACTAACAATAGACCGGGCTATCAAACTGCTATCTCGGATTTTTGAGTTTTTCGAAATTCAAAATTTTGAGAAATCCAAATACATTTGTTTTTGTTTTTACAAAATTTTCAAGAAAAAATCACAATTATCCAAAAAACGGAATATATGTGATCGAGACGTATGCGGTGAATGTGTACCAAATTTAAAGTCGATATCTTTAAAAATGACCGAGTTATCACCTTTAAATGACAAAAATCGACCACTTCTCACAGCATTACTATGCATAAAAAACGCATTTCCATTTTTTGCTTTTTGCTTATATTTATATGGAACAAACAATGTTCTAAGGTCATTTTTCGCGTTCTAGACGAAAAACAAACCCATAAACATGTGTTACAACGCATAATGACCGTAATCTGCAGTTTGACCTCGTGACCTCGGACGACCTTGACCTGACCCAAGGTCATAAACAGCTTAGAAAGGTACTTAGAAGTGTCAGACACACGAATGATACCGATTTATCGACAGTTTATGCGTTTAATATCGCAATTTTGCGCGACAATTCCATCCATCGAGACCTTTTGACACGGTCAAACATTTTGTACTTGACCTGACCTGTGACGTCATCCGTGACCCCGAGGTCAACAAAATTATGTTTTCCTCGATAAATTTCACAGGGCTATCGAATGCCGTTTGAATTTTTACATTCGGTCCAGTAGTTCCGGAGATCAGAGGGGGGGGGCTAAAAATAGCCCCCCCCCCCCCCCCCCCCAGTAAGTCGCGTTATGAAATATACCCCAGTAACTCGCGGGTTAATAGCAATAGCCGTGTCATCTGCAAAAAAGTAAAAGTGAGCTTGATTAGAAATGTTTGGAATATCATTAATATATATAATAAAAAGCAAGGGACCTAAAATTGAACCCTGTGGGACACCCATTTCAACCTTTGCCTCCTCAGATAAATAAGAATTAATTAGAGTTCTTTGCTTTCTATTAGTAAGGTATGATTTTAATATTTGGTGAAGTTTTCCTCTTATCCCAATAAAATGAAGTTTGTTAAGTAAAATATCCAAACAAACGGTATCAAATGTTTTTTTTAGATCGAGATACAGCACACAAGTGACAATGTTTTCTTGAAGTGAGCTAGTTATCTTATCTGTCAAATGTGCAATGGGCATGTATGTGCTATGTTTCTATCTAAAGCCAAATTTAAGGGGATTTAATAAATTGTGTTCATTAACATAAGTTAAAATTAACGAATGCAATATTTTTTCCAAAATTTTCGAAAAGATCGGTAGCAAGAAAATTGGTCTGTAGTTATTAAAAGCATTTATATCTCCTGTCTTGTAAATCGGTTTAATAATGGCCACTTTAAGATGATCTGGAAAAACTGCAGTACTGAGGCAGAGGTTAAAAAAGAAGGTTAAGTGATGAATAAGACTTTGGTAGGTTAGAAGTAATATTTCAGTGCTAATTTTGTCTATACCTCCTCCCAAAGGGTTCAAGGAATTAATTACAGACTGTACTACGATGGAATTTGTCATCAATGGCACATCGAAATCATAGGCGTAGGAACAGGGGGGGGGGCATGGCTCCCTCACTTTTCGGCCATTTTTTGGGGCTAAAATCTTTATCCTTGCTTGGTGAGTAAAGTTTTTGATGGCAAAAGGTTCGCTAAGACGAGAACAGCCCAAATCTGCAAAGAAATATTCCATAGGGGGTTGGGGTACTCTCAAAACGAGATCACAGTTTCACTGCCCCTCCCCCCCCCCCCCCCCCCCACACACACACACACTTTTCGTGACGTTCCTACGTTCCTGATCGAAATTATCATGGATAGGTTCAGTTAAAAATTCAAGAGGACTGCTGACTGAGGGAGGAATGTTTTTTCCAGGTGCGAGCCAATGGATGAAAAAAATCATTAAATCCCTGTGATATTTCGGCGTTTTTATATGTTTTTCCATCGCTGCCGATGAATGTCGATGGCGGTTCATTGATATGTATTTTACGTTTGTTTATCACCTCATTTAATCTTCCACGTGTTTCTACTGTCATTTTTGTTTTCTTCAAATGATTTCTCATAGTACAACCTTTTTGCATCCCGTAATATATTTGTCAGTATATTTATAAATTGCTTATAGCTATTCGTATTTTTGATATTTGGACATCCAATTAACTTTTTATATAACTTATTTTTCTTGTTTATAGAACACAACAGTGCAGGAGTAATCCAGGGTTTCACTGCAGTTTTTCTTGAACTTGATTTTATCATTTTTGAGCATTTGGCAATGCCTTCCATATAACTTTGTATTAACTCATTGCATGCTTCATTTGCATCAATGTGGTTCTGAAAGTTCTGTAGCTTTACAATTAAGAATTGATTTAACTGAGGTGCTTTGTTTTTGTCAAATACCATTTTTTGTTTGGAGAGCGCTTGTGAGGTGAGATACGTGAAGTGACGCGGGGTGAGAGGTGAGACAGTGAGATACGTGAGGTGAGAGGTGAGACAGTGAGATACGTGAGGTGAGAGGTGAGACAGTGAGATACGTGAGGTGAGAGGTGAGGTGAGATACGTAAGACACACGGGGTGAGAGGTGAGGTGAGACACGCGGGGTGAGAGGTGAGACAGTGAGACACGCGGGGTGAAAGGTGAGGTGAGACAGTGAGACACGCGGTGTGAGAGGTGAGGTGAGATACGCGGGGTGAGAGGTGAGACAGTGATACACGCGGGGTGAGAGGTGAGGTGAGATACGCGGGGTGAGAGGTGAGGTGAGACACGCGGGGTGAGAGGTGAGACAGTGAGACACACGGGGTGAGAGGTGAGGTGAGATACGCGGGGTGAGGTGAGACAGTGAGATACGCGGGGTGAGAGGTGAGGTGAGACACGCGGGGTGAGAAGTGAGGTGAGATACGCGGGGTGAGAGGTGAGACAGTGAGACACGCGGGGTGAGAGGTGAGGTGAGACACGCGGGGTGAGAGGTGAGGTGAGATACGTAAGACACACGTGGTGAGAGGTGAGGTGAGACACGTAAGACACACGGGGTGAGGGGTGAGGTGATACACGCGGGGTGAGAGGTGAGGTGAGACACGCGGGGTGAGAGGTGAGGTGAGACACGCGGGGTGAGATGTGAGGTGAGATACGTAAGACACACGGGGTGAGAGGTGAGGTGAGACACGTAAGACACACGGGGTGAGGGGTGAGGTGAGACACGCGGGGTGAGAAGTGAGGTGAGACACATGAGACACGCGGGGTGAGAGCGCGCGTGAGGTGAGACACGTGAGGTGACGCGGTCACCGGCGGCGGCTCTGCGGCCGGGCCGCGGCATGTTACCCCGCTCAGTGGGCGGCGACACAACGGATCGGTGACGGTGTAAAAAGTCCCCACCGTGACCTGGCCAGCCGACACACCGCGGACCGGTCCCCGGACAGGGTGCTGTGTGGTCCCGTATTCCTGAACGGCTGGAGCAGGTTGGTTTGGAGGAAGTAGCATTGATGGCCGGCACGTTTGACTTGATGACCCGTCGTTTGGCTGCATTCACGTCACTGTTTTCAGTCTATTTTCCACATTCACTCTACTCATCACTTCCTCAGGTCAAACAATTGGTCTGGAAAAAATCAGCTCATTGACTTCAGCGGCAGATATGAAGAAAAAAAACAATATTGTTGCAGTGTCATTTTCAGTCATTCCCAAAGAGCAGCTCTAAGCGGATCAACCAACACTGAATCAATCCGGAAAGTCACAACAAACCGTATCACGTTCGCTTTACAACCACCAGTTCCGCTACATTACGACCATAACGCCTCAGCTCCCGACACCCGTATTTCAGCGGCTGTTGGCAGTGGCGAGGCGTCAGAGCCCGACCACCAGAACTGACGGCAACATCTGCCACAACGAGGTCACCCTCGGTGACCTTCGAGCGTCCGTGGCGGTCTCGGTAGCCCTCCTGGCGCCTCATACGTCCAGCAGACTCATCCGCGCCATGCATAGCCTCTTCCATCGTCGTCCTGCCTCATCCGCGGCCCAGCAGCCTCTCATCCATCCAGCAGGTCAGTCGGCCGGGTGTGGCTGTGTACGGGACATTTGGCGGGGCGAGTCGTCAGCCACGCCCCACACGGCAAGTGTGGTGTGTGATTCCGCCCCGGGGCGGAACCGGACCGGGGCCGGGGCGGACGCCCTGGAAAGGCGCCAGGGAACGGGTCAGGGGCCGGCTGACTGCCCCCCCCCCCCCCCCTGACGGGTGGTGATGTCACCAACAGCTCTAACGGGACAGGATGGGGCGAACAAGGGCTGACGCCACCGTCTGCCAGGAGCCGTCACTCAGCCTCCTACACTCTCAGAGGTCAGAGGTGGCAGCACTCAGCAGTCATTCGGCTCTTGCTCCAAATACGTTACCTCATCGCCACACAATGGACTGGCCCGTCGGAAAATGGCTCGAAGTCGATGCATGGTACACACAAAAAAAAGTATGTTTGTAGTACATGCAACCCAAACTGATACGGCTCAACGAGTTCGTCTCATATGAATAAGGCCTGAAAAGTAGACGGTCTCTGAGGCTGAGGGCGAAAATCCGCCCGGACACAAGCGAGCCGTACCCGTCACATGACACAAGCGAGTCGTACCCGTCACGGACACAAGCGAGCCGTACCCGTCACGGACACACGCGAGCCGTATCCGTCACAGACACAAGCGAGCCGTACCCGTCACATGACATTAGGACTTAACAAGCAAGCCGTACCCGTCATATGACATTAGGACTTAACAAGCGAGCCGTACCCGTCACGGACACAAGCGAGCCGTACCCGTCACATGACATTAGGACTTAACAAGCGAGCCGTACCCGTCACATGACATTAGGACTTAACAAGCGAGCCGTACCCGTCACATGGCATTAGGACTTAACAAGCGAGCCGTACCCGTCACATGACATTAGGACTTAACAAGCGAGCCGTACCCGTCACATGGCATTAGGATTTAACAAGCGAGCCGTACCCGTCACATGACATTAGGACTTAACAAGCGAGCCGTACCCGTCACATGACATTAGGACTTAACAAGCGAGCCGTACCCGTCACATGACATTAGGACTTAACAAGCGAACCGTACCCGTCACATGACATTAGGATTTAACAAGCGAGCCGTACCCGTCACATGACATTATGACTTAACAAGCGAGCCGTACCCGTCACATGACATTAGGACTTAACAAGCGAGCCGTACCCGTCACATGGCATTAGGACATAACAAGCGAGCCGTACCCGTCACGGACACAAGCGAGCCGTACCCGTCACATGGCATTAGGATTTAACAAGCAAGCCGTAACCGTCACATGACATTAGGACTTAACAAGCGAGCCGTACCCGTCACATGGCATTAGGACTTAACAAGCGAGCCGTACCCGTCACATGGCATTAGGATTTAACAAGCGAGCCGTACCCGTCACATGGCATTAGGACTTAACAAGCGAGCCGTACCCGTCACATGACATTATGACTTAACAAGCGAGCCGTACCCGTCACATGACATTAGGACTTAACAAGCGAGCCGTACCCGTCACATGACACAAACGAGCAGTACCCGTCACGGTCACAAGCGAGCCGTATCCGTCACATGACATTAGGACTTAACAAGCGAGCCGTACCCGTCACATGACATTAGGACTTAACAAGCGAACCGTACCCGTCACATGACATTAGGATTTAACAAGCGAGCCGTACCCGTCACATGACATTAGGACTTAACAAGCGAGCCGTACCCGTCACATGACATTAGGACTTAACAAGCGAACCGTACCCGTCACATGACATTAGGACTTAACAAGCGAGCCGTACCCGTCACATGACACAAGCGAGCCGTACCCGTCACATGACATTAGGACTTAACAAGACTACCGTGAGTAGTAATCTGTATCAGGTGATTGACCCTTGTCGGAGAGCAGCTGACCCGTCCGAGGGAAGGGAGTGGGTGAGGGAGGGAGGGCCCCGGCGGACAGCCACAGACAGAGGCCAGGGAGGCCTCCGCCGACTGACCGCGCCTCTGGCCTGGTAAACAGCAGCCACTGAGTCATAGCCGGCATGCCTGGCGGCGAAATCCGTCGGCCGCGGCCGCCGTGCCAAGCCGGCAGGCCCGGTGGAGACACCCGGGTGTTACAATACACAGTAGGTAGGCTGTATAACGGAGCCGATTACAACACAGCCGACTGTGTGATATATATATATATATATATATATATATATATATATATATATATATATATATATATATATATATATATATATATATATATATATATATATATATATATATATATATATATATATATATATATATATATATATATATATACAGCTGACTGAACACAACACACGGCTGACCGTATACAGTGCGCTGCTAAATACAGCACACGGTGAGACGGCAGGACGCAAAGGTCGGCACTCGCACTAGGCAAGGTCCAACTATCCAACTCGCCTCGGACATCCACCTATTTGTCATCATGATTGCCACCCATGTGTCATCAACATGCAGTCCAGCGGTATGGGTGTGGTGTACAACACAGAGCCTAGTTGTTGCAACGAGTTCCACTATCGTAGTCATTATTGCGTCATATATCTGGTTGTCACCAGTCATTGTTATGACGTGTGCCTCGCGCGTATGAACATTGCTTCACGTTCTTCACATCACGAAGCACGTGCAATGCGAAATGTGCAACGTGCAATCAACAATGAGTATGTCTAAGCATCTTTTGCATACGACTAACGGCTTCGTTAGTCGTATGCAATCGATCATCGGTCGGGTGGCGAGTCATCGGTCAGCCTTTAATTAACCCTATTAGTGGCAGGGGGGGGGGGGGGGAGGGGCAGATTCTGCCCACCCCTCAGGTTTTTCGCAGATATCTCCGGAACGGCTGGGAACCCATGACATTTTGGGACTTTTCCTAGAATTGATTCCCGCATATGGAATCAAAATTTTGAGTTCCTAACCTTAACATAGGTGGTTCCAGGGCCCGGTTTTTGGAGTTTTTTGTTCGGCTACATTTGGCGATAATACGGAGATGCAATCTTCACGGCTTCTTCCTAACTGCCTAAAGTATAAAGGAGTTACATAGGTTTACGGTGACGGAAACAAGTGCAAATTACATAAATTATTCAAAGCTGCTGCGAGGAACATGATTAGCGTTATCAATAACATCGGAATCAGTGACCTTATCCTCGTTTTTTTAATATATTATTTAAGAAGAGAAAACTTTAAAAATGACTTGTTTATTGATATTTCGGCCGCAGGCCTTTTTCAAAATTACATCTAAACATTAAATCACTACGTGTTCGGGTAGGGGGGGGGGGGGGGGGTACGACCCTCCCATTATCATTTTGCCCCTAATTGAGCTAGAGCTTCGATTCAAAGACAAGCGTGTTGCTTGTGACGAGAGGAAGCCGCTGATATCCGATGTTAAGGGCTTGGGTAATTAGGTGACCTCTGAGGTCATGTCAATGACCCAAAAGTCATACAAATTGAAATGCGTATAAATTGAATTTCATCGAGCTAGAATCGTGAATGAGCATATAATAATGCTTAATAGGTGCCAAATTCGTAATCAGCGTACCAACATGTTCTAAAAACTGCAAAATTCCAAAAAGGTCATGTCAGGTCATCTGAGGTCAGTGACATCGGTTGACCTGTGGATGCGCATGACCCCAGTGGAACATATAATGATCTAAAATGGATCCCAAATTTGAAATAAGCGTCACAAATTGTCCTAGAAACCGTCAGAAGCCCAAAAAAGGCATCTGAGGTCATCGGAGGTCAATGACCTCAGTTGACCTCTGAAAAGGTCAATCAAGGTCACAATTTCAGTGAAAACCACAACTGTCACCTGGAAACACCTTTGCATATACTCCTGAACAACAAACACTAGGAAACTGCACAAGTTACAAGCATCGATCTGCGGGACGCCAGTTCCGCCTGACATGACCTTGAGAAACAGGTCATAGGTCACGGGTCATGTGAGTTAGAAATTCAAAATTTTCAGATTATGTGTCAAATTTGTCAAAATTAGGGTGCTGAAGTTGCATCGCAATCGGTCAGAAACTACGCCAGTTATTCCAGAAAAACCGAGAGGGGGTGGCATCCACCCCCTTACCCGGGCGAGGGTTAAAAGTGGGTCGGTTGTTATCAATGTTAGGACCCCCTTTTTGGCAGTTGAATTTGGGATCTTTCCCCTAGGCCCTACCCATACCTATATAGGTAAGTTACTAAGTCCTGTCACTTCCATACCAATCCTAGTTAGTATTTGAATGATGCCCTTTGACTTGACCGATCCTATTAGGCTGAAGTGAAAATTTCTGAGTAGGGATGTCAATTGATTCATTCCAGTAATATGCAATCATGTTATGATGCTGATGATAAATGGAAATTTCTAAGTTGCTATGTGTTTCAGGATAACTAATAGTGATTCATTCAATCTAAGAATAAGAAGTGGTCATTTTATTTTTCTGCTGACTCCAGTGACAGTCCCACCTATATTAATCCAATGGTACATATTAGAAGATGTTTTGTTTGTTTTCAATTTGTGCCTACACTGAGGCCTGAGCTGTCCAGTCACCCAGATTTGACAGTTCTCTATCATTTTCCAGACCAAGATTGTAGGTCTTGTTTTGAAAAATAAAACGTAAGCAGTCAAGCCTTTTCTTTATTTAGTACAAGTAAAACAAAACATTTTTAGAGATGCTCAACAAGAATGGTAAGTCTCTTCTACTTTCATGACCTTTCCACCCCTACTCTACCTTTGTTTTAGTATACTCTTTCACTGGGAGGATGCAATGCACCAAAATGCAAATAGTAAGAGGATATACTACAACAAATGACTTCAAGTATGTATAGGACTGAGTAGGCTCAACCCACATTAAAACTGATCCTGAATAATATATTGAAATAGCTGATCTATGAAGTACAAACGAAACTCATTGAAATTTGACAGTTGGCAGGTTAATGGGAGCATTGGGTCGGACACTCCCCTCCCTCCCCCCTCGCTCCAACCTAGGCTGGACCGCCGGCAGTGGAAAAGCACCCCCTGAGATTTTGACAATTCTCCACCTATACATTAACATACTTCACATGGCACAGCCCACGCCAGCCGTCAGAGTAGGTGTGGAGGAGAAAAAGACTGCAATGTGACATGAAATCTGGTGCTGTTTCATGTTTATCTTAACCCGCCATTGACTTGGGGGGGGGGGGCGAAAAACGCCCCCTGACGAATTTTCAATAGCTAGCAATAGCTCAAAACCCAATAGCGCTATCAACGTGAAACTTTGAGTACCTTCTTCTACATCAATTTTACGTCTTCTGTGCAAAGGTGGAGCAATTTCGTCGTTTTTGTATCGAGATATAGCAGCGAATTTAGTGGCGTCACTACACACGAGTTTGACGAAAAAATCAGCTACATTTTAACAGACCGTACAAAAGTCATATTTCGAGTAAAATACAATCCAAATCCGTCAAAAGATAGACAATATCAAGGGCTACAAAATGGCCATCTCAGAATTTGGAAAAATTTGTTTTTTGACCCCTAAAAATAAAACAAACGATTTTTGGGGAAAAAATGCCCACAATTTTTTTTTTTTATATGAAGACAAAAAACGGAAAATATATTCAAGAACAACATATGGGAAATTCCCAAACCAAATTTCAAAACAATATCACCATTTTTGACTGGCCTATGGCTTCTTAAGTATGAGTAACTCATGACGTTTTTCATAATTTTTGTTTGGTCTTTTAATGACCAGCTACGAACAAATACACGTCACCACTGCATTTCGCAGACAAAACTGATCCAGAAAAAAAAATCCATTTCGAATTTTTACCTTATGTGGCATGACCTGAGCTTGACACTAACTTCACTTAATTGAAGTCAGGTGGTAACATTACTATCCCCATCGACTTATGCGTGTAAAATAACCCATAAAACATATGTCGCATGACTTCCGTATATATTTTGCTTTGGATGGATAGTATGGCCCATACACTCAAATACCTCGATTTTGACTTTTAACCTGACCATGACCTGACATGTGACCTTAATTAAAAACTTTCGAGTAGGTTGTAGATGCGTCTCATTGAGAGCTTTCCAATGCCGCCTTGCGCGTCTCGCTGCGATCCTTGTTTCGGAAGATCACCAGGGGGAGGGGCGTTCTCGCCCCCCCCCCCCCCACCCCCAGCCAATTGCGTTCGGCTGAGACCCCAGTCAAGGCCGGATTAATGGATGCCCTTGGAACGAGCATTACATTATTTCCAGAACGTGTGCATTAGTGCAAGGAGTCAATGCTTTTCCGGGTATCCTATTCCCACGAGCAGATGACTTGAAGGTTCAAACCATTCAATAGACTGAGTGCTTTCGTACCTATTGCCTATTTGTACTGGGACCACCAGGGTATGATTTCATCCCTCGTCACTCCTGGCTGATGGGCTCCATTGTTGTGTCAAACAACACCTATGTCACCATAATTACTAAAACAGTCCAGGAAAAAGACAGCAAAAAGGACGTCAAAAAGCAGTAGAAAAACATTCCCATATTCGTTCTCTAAATAAGTAAACAAAGATAAGAAAGAGGAGTGGCGACCGGCGATGTGATGGAAGGACTAAAACTAACATTGGGGTTCCAGCTACAAAAGGCGTAAGCAAAACATCGAATTCAGGATGCCAGCACAAATTGTCAATTCATTCTGACGTAACCGTTTGCAGTGGCACATCTCGATCTTCCGAACCCCACCATCGGTATGAGATATCGAAATGTCAGTATTGATAGCCGCTGCGATAAGCCAGCGAAGTATCCGGCACAATCCATTACACACAACACCTTATAAACCCTACATAGCCTTACTCTGAAAGCTGGCAGAGATTCTGGTGCAGTGCACATGCTGCATGCTGCATGCTGCATGCTGCATGCTGAGCTTATTTAGCATAATGAGGCATGGGTCTGCTTATGGCATGCTTTGCATTATTTATCACGAGTGAATTGCGAATTTGATGAGATGAGCGAGAACTAGTATCTTGAGTGTTACCGATAGCTGCAAGGATTTCTCGAAGCATAAATGCAACTGAAACCGAAGCCCCCAGATAGCAATAGTTCAATGTGCCAGTACTGTCTCTATGCAATTGTATATCCACATGACAAAACCGGTTTAACCTATCTCATTTCCGAGACCTCCTACACTCACGTCACCCAGCCAGCTGCACGGCTGCAGCTTCAGTGATCCGCTGTAAGCGAGAGTGAGTCAGTGACGGTCCCCGCCACGTTCCCTACGTTGAGCACACATAGCATGTCATATGAGCGCAGGACAAGTTGGATTTATGTTCCTTTGCAACGTAGCACACCAAGGTCAACGTAGCACACCAAGGTCAACGGAGTGCCAAAGAAACAATCGGCACGTTCGTATGTGGGCTGTTCAGCGCTGCGTCCGTCTTCGTTGCTCCGGTCCTGTAGAAGAGGAAGGACAGTGAGGGGTAGAGGGTGGACACAGTGCAGGAAGGACACAATGATTGGGCGAATGGAAGACACAGTGAGGGGCAAGAGGGAGGTCATGCAGTGTAGAGGAGGTAGAGGAGTAGAGAGTATAGGGAGTAAGAGGTAGAGGTTCCTCTTCTACAGGGGTAGAGAAGGAACACAGCGAAGGGGTGGGGGAAGTAGAGGGTAGAGGAGTAGGAGGTAGAGGTCCTTCTTCTACAGGGGTATAGAAAGAACACAGCGAAGGGGTGGAGGAAGTAGAGGGTAGAGGAGTAGGAGGTAGAGGTTCCTCTTCTACAGGGGTAGAGAAGGAACACAGCGAAGGGGTGGAGGAAGTAGAGGGTAGAGGAGTAGGAGGTAGAGGTCCTTCTTCTACAGGGGTAGAGGAGGAACACAGCGAAGGGGTGGAGGAAGTAGAGGGTAGAGGAGTAGGAGGTAGAGGTCCTTCTTCTACAGGGGTAGAGGAGGAACACAGCGAAGGGGTGGAGGAAGTAGAGGGTAGAGGAGTAGGAGGTAGATGTTCCTCTTCTAAAGGGGTAGAGGAGGAACACAGCGAAGGGGTGGAGGAAGTAGAGGGTAGAGGAGTAGGAGGTAGATGTTCCTCTTCTAAAGGGGTAGAGGAGGAACACAGCGAAGGGGTGGAGGCAGTAGAGGGTAGAGGAGTAGGAGATAGAGGTCCTTCTTCTACAGGGGTAGAGGAGGAACACAGCGAAGGGGTGGAGGAAGTAGAGGGTAGAGGAGTAGGAGGTAGATGTTCCTCTTCTAAAGGGGTAGAGGAGGAACACAGCGAAGGGGTGGAGGAAGTAGAGGGTAGAGGAGTAGGAGGTAGATGTTCCTCTTCTAAAGGGGTAGAGGAGGAACACAGCGAAGGGGTGGAGGAAGTAGAGGGTAGAGGAGTAGGAGGTAGAGGTCCTTCTTCTACAGGGGTAGAGGAGGAACACAGCGAAGGGGTGGAGGAAGTAGAGGGTGGAGGAGTAGGAGGTAGAGGTCCTTCTTCTACAGGGGTAGAGGAGGAACACAGCGAAGGGGTGGAGGAAGTAGAGGGTAGAGGAGTAGGAGGTAGATGTTCCTCTTCTAAAGGGGTAGAGGAGGAACACAGCGAAGGAGTGTAGGAAGTAGAGGGTAGAGGAGTAGGAGGTAGAGGTCCTTCTTCTACAGGGGTAGAGGAGGAACACAGCGAAGGGGTGGAGGAAGTAGAGGGTAGAGGAGTAGGAGGTAGAGGTCCTTCTTCTACAGGGGTAGAGGAGGAACACAGCGAAGGGGTGGAGGAAGTAGAGGGTAGAGGAGTAGGAGGTAGAGGTCCTTCTTCTACAGAGGTAGAGGAGGAACACAGCGAAGGGGTGGAGGAAGTAGAGGGTAGAGGAGTAGGAGGTAGATGTTCCTCTTCTAAAGGGGTAGAGGAGGAACACAGCGAAGGGGTGGAGGAAGTAGAGGGTAGAGGAGTAGGAGGTAGATGTTCCTCTTCTAAAGGGGTAGAGGAGGAACACAGCGAAGGGGTGGAGGAAGTAGAGGGTAGAGGAGTAGGAGGTAGATGTTCCTCTTCTAAAGGGGTAGAGAGGAACACAGCGAAGGGGTGGAGGAAGTAGAGGGTAGAGGAGTAGGAGGTAGATGTTCCTCTTCTAAAGGGGTAGAGGAGGAACACAGCGAAGGGGTGGAGGAAGTAGAGGGTAGAGGAGTAGGAGGTAGATGTTCCTCTTCTAAAGGGGTAGAGGAGGAACACAGCGAAGGGGTGGAGGAAGTAGAGGGTAGAGGAGTAGGAGGTAGAGGTCCTTCTTCTACAGGGGTAGAGGAGGAACACAGCGAAGGGGTGGAGGAAGTAGAGGGTAGAGGAGTAGGAGGTAGAGGTCCTTCTTCTACAGGGGTAGAGGAGGAACACAGCAAAGGGGTGGAGGAAGTAGAGGGTAGAGGAGTAGGAGGTAGAGGTCCTTCTTCTACAGGGGTAGAGGAGGAACACAGCGAAGGGGTGGAGGAAGTAGAGGGTAGAGGAGTAGGAGGTAGAGGTCCTTCTTCTACATGGGTAGAGGAGGAACACAGCGAAGGGGTGGAGGAAGTAGAGGGTAGAGGAGTAGGAGGTAGATGTTCCTCTTCTAAAGGGGTAGAGGAGGAACACAGCGAAGGGGTGGAGGAAGTAGAGGGTAGAGGAGTAGGAGGTAGAGGTCCTTCTTCTACAGGGGTAGAGGAGGAACACAGCGAAGGGGTGGAGGAAGTAGAGGGTAGAGGAGTAGGAGGTAGATGTTCCTCTTCTAAAGGGGTAGAGGAGGAACACAGCGAAGGGGTGGAGGAAGTAGAGGGTAGAGGAGTAGGAGGTAGATGTCCCTCTTCTAAAGGGGTAGAGGAGGAACACAGCGAAGGGGTGGAAGAAGGTCACAGTTGGGAGTCGATGAGAGGGGGCTGGGCGGGACTGGACCGGGGCAGGGCAGGGTTGTTTGGGGCAGGGCGGATGCTGCACTGCAGACAATGCAGATTAATGCTGTGTAAATTGTCAGCCAATTTGTCTGCCGCCGCGGGCCCAGCCGTCGTCAGTGGTTTGTGTCGCTGTCAGCCCATGCCGGTGTGCCACGGTCCCAGCCGTCGTCAGTGGTTTGTGTCGCTGTCAGCCCATGCCGGCGTGCCACGGTCCCAGCAGTCGTCAGTGGTTTGTGTCGCTGTCAGCCCATGCCGGCGTGCCACGGTCCCAGCCGTCGTCAGTGGTTTGTGTCGCTGTCAGCCCATGCCGGTGTGCCACGGTCCCAGCCGTCGTCAGTGGTTTGTGTCGCTGTCAGCCCATGCCGGCGTGCCACGGTCCCAGCCGTCGTCAGTGGTTTGTGTCGCTGTCAGCCCATGCCGGCGTGCCACGGTCCCAGCCGTCGTCAGTGGTTTGTGTCGCTGTCAGCCCATGCCGGCGTGCCACGGTCCCAGCCGTCGTCAGTGGTTTGTGTCGCTGTCAGCCCATGCCGGCGTGCCACGGTCCCAGCCGTCGTCAGTGGTTTGTGTCGCTGTCAGCCCATGCCGGCGTGCCACGGTCCCAGCCGTCGTCAGTGGTTTGTGTCGCTGTCAGCCCATGCCGGCGTGCCACGATCCAGTGCAGCCTCAGAAGTGACGGATAACTATTTATTTTCGCCCGATTTTATCAAGTTTCGAGTCAAGGTATTGCTAAATTAAATATACGGGGCATACGAGTACGTGTGCACTGCTAAATAGAGCACGTAGTTTCATACCAGGTGCCAAACAAGTGAAAGGAGGAACCTAGCATTCACAGTTCTGATCTGGCGAGCCAGAGATATGAAGCACTAGTAGTAGAGATAATGAAGCATTAGTTAGTGGTGGTACGCCGTAGTAGAGACAATGAAGCATTAGTTAGTGGTGGTACGCCGTGACATATAAGCCCCGGTATACCGTGCAACGTCGATAGAGGCATCACGTGCCACATCGGTGGCAATGAACCGAGCCAAGTCAGTGGAGACTGGAGGTGCATGCATACATGCATCGTGACACGGGGCGGTGCCCATCGTGACACGGGGCGGTGCCCGCCGTGACACGGGGCGGTGCCCATCGTGACACTGGGCGGTGCCCACCGTGACACGGGGCGGTGCCCATCGTGACACGGGGCGGTACCCACCGTGACACGGGGCGGTGCCCATCGTGACACGGGGCGGTGCCCACCGTGACACGGGGCGGTACCCACCGTGACACGGGGCGGTGCCCATCGTGACGATATGTCGTGCCACGGAGCCGTTTGCCGTTCGGAACATCTCAGGTTCTCACGGCACTGACGGGCCACAGATACCGTGAAGTGTTAAGCTCCTGGTCTGCTCCACAGGCTCTGTGACAGGTCCGTGGCCAAGCGGGTGCACTGGGTGGCGGGTGCCCGTGCACCCCTTGGGAGCTCCGTGCACCCTCTGACCTGAGTCCGTGCACCTCCATGAGTAGTTAATGTAAAGGACATTCGTAGCCGAGTAAACAAAATTGAACACAATCCCTTTTGAACCCTTCATGTACAATCCACTAAGTAGGACAGCTGTCAAGACACTTATGTCAGATACAATATTGTATACATGCTAGGACTGGGTTGGTAAATATATGCTTGTGCAATGTGCAGTGTGCGCTCTCTGGGAATTGTTATGCACCCCTTGGCAATTCAGCCTTGTTCGGCTTACATACAACTGCTGACCGCGACCAGCGTTAGTCACTTTGGTCTGGGCATTATTATTGCTCCCCAGCTCTGTATGCCTCCAGTTGTGGCAATCTGTTCTCCGTCCTCCAGTTGTCGGACGAGGGCCGGACAGGACGGCAGTCCGTTCTCCGTCCTCCAGTTGTCGGACGAGGGCCGGCCAGTACGGCAGGCTGTTCTCCGTCCTCCAGTTGTCGGACGGCAGACCCAGCCAGGACGGCAGGCTGTCCTCCGTCCTCCAGTTGTCGGACGGCAGACCGGGCCAGGACGGCAGTCCGTTCTCCGTCCTCCAGTTGTCGGACGG
>JAXIVJ010000057.1:155000-162500 GCA_036785665.1 Chirona hameri
GATAGCTAGATAGCTAGATAGCTAGATAGCTAGATAGCTAGATAGCTAGATAGCTAGATAGCTAGATAGCTAGATAGCTAGATAGCTAGATAGCTAGATAGCTAGATAGCTAGATAGCTAGATAGCTAGATAGCTAGATAGCTAGATAGCTAGATAGCTAGATAGCTAGATAGCTAGATAGCTAGATAGCTAGATAGCTAGATAGCTAGATAGCTAGATAGCTAGATAGCTAGATAGCTAGATAGCTAGATAGCTAGATAGCTAGATAGCTAGATAGCTAGATAGCTAGATAGCTAGATAGCTAGATAGCTAGATAGCTAGATAGCTAGATAGCTAGATAGCTAGATAGCTAGATAGCTAGATAGCTAGATAGCTAGATAGCTAGATAGCTAGATAGCTAGATAGCTAGATAGCTAGATAGCTAGATAGCTAGATAGCTAGATAGCTAGATAGCTAGATAGCTAGATAGCTAGATAGCTAGATAGCTAGATAGCTAGATAGCTAGATAGCTAGATAGCTAGATAGCTAGATAGCTAGATAGCTAGATAGCTAGATAGCTAGATAGCTAGATAGCTAGATAGCTAGATAGCTAGATAGCTAGATAGCTAGATAGCTAGATAGCTAGATAGCTAGATAGCTAGATAGCTAGATAGCTAGATAGCTAGATAGCTAGATAGCTAGATAGCTAGATAGCTAGATAGCTAGATAGCTAGATAGCTAGATAGCTAGATAGCTAGATAGCTAGATAGCTAGATAGCTAGATAGCTAGATAGCTAGATAGCTAGATAGCTAGATAGCTAGATAGCTAGATAGCTAGATAGCTAGATAGCTAGATAGCTAGATAGCTAGATAGCTAGATAGCTAGATAGCTAGATAGCTAGATAGCTAGATAGCTAGATAGCTAGATAGCTAGATAGCTAGATAGCTAGATAGCTAGATAGCTAGATAGCTAGATAGCTAGATAGCTAGATAGCTAGATAGCTAGATAGCTAGATAGCTAGATAGCTAGATAGCTAGATAGCTAGATAGCTAGATAGCTAGATAGCTAGATAGCTAGATAGCTAGATAGCTAGATAGCTAGATAGCTAGATAGCTAGATAGCTAGATAGCTAGATAGCTAGATAGCTAGATAGCTAGATAGCTAGATAGCTAGATAGCTAGATAGCTAGATAGCTAGATAGCTAGATAGCTAGATAGCTAGATAGCTAGATAGCTAGATAGCTAGATAGCTAGATAGCTAGATAGCTAGATAGCTAGATAGCTAGATAGCTAGATAGCTAGATAGCTAGATAGCTAGATAGCTAGATAGCTAGATAGCTAGATAGCTAGATAGCTAGATAGCTAGATAGCTAGATAGCTAGATAGCTAGATAGCTAGATAGCTAGATAGCTAGATAGCTAGATAGCTAGATAGCTAGATAGCTAGATAGCTAGATAGCTAGATAGCTAGATAGCTAGATAGCTAGATAGCTAGATAGCTAGATAGCTAGATAGCTAGATAGCTAGATAGCTAGATAGCTAGATAGCTAGATAGCTAGATAGCTAGATAGCTAGATAGCTAGATAGCTAGATAGCTAGATAGCTAGATAGCTAGATAGCTAGATAGCTAGATAGCTAGATAGCTAGATAGCTAGATAGCTAGATAGCTAGATAGCTAGATAGCTAGATAGCTAGATAGCTAGATAGCTAGATAGCTAGATAGCTAGATAGCTAGATAGCTAGATAGCTAGATAGCTAGATAGCTAGATAGCTAGATAGCTAGATAGCTAGATAGCTAGATAGCTAGATAGCTAGATAGCTAGATAGCTAGATAGCTAGATAGCTAGATAGCTAGATAGCTAGATAGCTAGATAGCTAGATAGCTAGATAGCTAGATAGCTAGATAGCTAGATAGCTAGATAGCTAGATAGCTAGATAGCTAGATAGCTAGATAGCTAGATAGCTAGATAGCTAGATAGCTAGATAGCTAGATAGCTAGATAGCTAGATAGCTAGATAGCTAGATAGCTAGATAGCTAGATAGCTAGATAGCTAGATAGCTAGATAGCTAGATAGCTAGATAGCTAGATAGCTAGATAGCTAGATAGCTAGATAGCTAGATAGCTAGATAGCTAGATAGCTAGATAGCTAGATAGCTAGATAGCTAGATAGCTAGATAGCTAGATAGCTAGATAGCTAGATAGCTAGATAGCTAGATAGCTAGATAGCTAGATAGCTAGATAGCTAGATAGCTAGATAGCTAGATAGCTAGATAGCTAGATAGCTAGATAGCTAGATAGCTAGATAGCTAGATAGCTAGATAGCTAGATAGCTAGATAGCTAGATAGCTAGATAGCTAGATAGCTAGATAGCTAGATAGCTAGATAGCTAGATAGCTAGATAGCTAGATAGCTAGATAGCTAGATAGCTAGATAGCTAGATGAGCTAGACTAGCTAGAGAGCAGATAGAGACAGAGACAGAGACAGAGACAGAGACAGAGACAGAGACAGAGACAGAGACAGAGACAGAGACAGAGACAGAGACAGAGACAGAGACAGAGACAGAGACAGAGACAGAGACAGAGACAGAGACAGAGACAGAGACAGAGACAGAGACAGAGACAGAGACAGAGACAGAGACAGAGACAGAGACAGAGACAGAGACAGAGACAGAGACAGAGACAGAGACAGAGACAGAGACAGAGACAGAGACAGAGACAGAGACAGAGACAGAGACAGAGACAGAGACAGAGACAGAGACAGAGACAGAGACAGAGACAGAGACAGAGACAGAGACAGAGACAGAGACAGAGACAGAGACAGAGACAGAGACAGAGACAGAGACAGAGACAGAGACAGAGACAGAGACAGAGACAGAGACAGAGACAGAGACAGAGACAGAGACAGAGACAGAGACAGAGACAGAGACAGAGACAGAGACAGAGACAGAGACAGAGACAGAGACAGAGACAGAGACAGAGACAGAGACAGAGACAGAGACAGAGACAGAGACAGAGACAGAGACAGAGACAGAGACAGAGACAGAGACAGAGACAGAGACAGAGACAGAGACAGAGACAGAGACAGAGACAGAGACAGAGACAGAGACAGAGACAGAGACAGAGACAGAGACAGAGACAGAGACAGAGACAGAGACAGAGACAGAGACAGAGACAGAGACAGAGACAGAGACAGAGACAGAGACAGAGACAGAGACAGAGACAGAGACAGAGACAGAGACAGAGACAGAGACAGAGACAGAGACAGAGACAGAGACAGAGACAGAGACAGAGACAGAGACAGAGACAGAGACAGAGACAGAGACAGAGACAGAGACAGAGACAGAGACAGAGACAGAGACAGAGACAGAGACAGAGACAGAGACAGAGACAGAGACAGAGACAGAGACAGAGACAGAGACAGAGACAGAGACAGAGACAGAGACAGAGACAGAGACAGAGACAGAGACAGAGACAGAGACAGAGACAGAGACAGAGACAGAGACAGAGACAGAGACAGAGACAGAGACAGAGACAGAGACAGAGACAGAGACAGAGACAGAGACAGAGACAGAGACAGAGACAGAGACAGAGACAGAGACAGAGACAGAGACAGAGACAGAGACAGAGACAGAGACAGAGACAGAGACAGAGACAGAGACAGAGACAGAGACAGAGACAGAGACAGAGACAGAGACAGAGACAGAGACAGAGACAGAGACAGAGACAGAGACAGAGACAGAGACAGAGACAGAGACAGAGACAGAGACAGAGACAGAGACAGAGACAGAGACAGAGACAGAGACAGAGACAGAGACAGAGACAGAGACAGAGACAGAGACAGAGACAGAGACAGAGACAGAGACAGAGACAGAGACAGAGACAGAGACAGAGACAGAGACAGAGACAGAGACAGAGACAGAGACAGAGACAGAGACAGAGACAGAGACAGAGACAGAGACAGAGACAGAGACAGAGACAGAGACAGAGACAGAGACAGAGACAGAGACAGAGACAGAGACAGAGACAGAGACAGAGACAGAGACAGAGACAGAGACAGAGACAGAGACAGAGACAGAGACAGAGACAGAGACAGAGACAGAGACAGAGACAGAGACAGAGACAGAGACAGAGACAGAGACAGAGACAGAGACAGAGACAGAGACAGAGACAGAGACAGAGACAGAGACAGAGACAGAGACAGAGACAGAGACAGAGACAGAGACAGAGACAGAGACAGAGACAGAGACAGAGACAGAGACAGAGACAGAGACAGAGACAGAGACAGAGACAGAGACAGAGACAGAGACAGAGACAGAGACAGAGACAGAGACAGAGACAGAGACAGAGACAGAGACAGAGACAGAGACAGAGACAGAGACAGAGACAGAGACAGAGACAGAGACAGAGACAGAGACAGAGACAGAGACAGAGACAGAGACAGAGACAGAGACAGAGACAGAGACAGAGACAGAGACAGAGACAGAGACAGAGACAGAGACAGAGACAGAGACAGAGACAGAGACAGAGACAGAGACAGAGACAGAGACAGAGACAGAGACAGAGACAGAGACAGAGACAGAGACAGAGACAGAGACAGAGACAGAGACAGAGACAGAGACAGAGACAGAGACAGAGACAGAGACAGAGACAGAGACAGAGACAGAGACAGAGACAGAGACAGAGACAGAGACAGAGACAGAGACAGAGACAGAGACAGAGACAGAGACAGAGACAGAGACAGAGACAGAGACAGAGACAGAGACAGAGACAGAGACAGAGACAGAGACAGAGACAGAGACAGAGACAGAGACAGAGACAGAGACAGAGACAGAGACAGAGACAGAGACAGAGACAGAGACAGAGACAGAGACAGAGACAGAGACAGAGACAGAGACAGAGACAGAGACAGAGACAGAGACAGAGACAGAGACAGAGACAGAGACAGAGACAGAGACAGAGACAGAGACAGAGACAGAGACAGAGACAGAGACAGAGACAGAGACAGAGACAGAGACAGAGACAGAGACAGAGACAGAGACAGAGACAGAGACAGAGACAGAGACAGAGACAGAGACAGAGACAGAGACAGAGACAGAGACAGAGACAGAGACAGAGACAGAGACAGAGACAGAGACAGAGACAGAGACAGAGACAGAGACAGAGACAGAGACAGAGACAGAGACAGAGACAGAGACAGAGACAGAGACAGAGACAGAGACAGAGACAGAGACAGAGACAGAGACAGAGACAGAGACAGAGACAGAGACAGAGACAGAGACAGAGACAGAGACAGAGACAGAGACAGAGACAGAGACAGAGACAGAGACAGAGACAGAGACAGAGACAGAGACAGAGACAGAGACAGAGACAGAGACAGAGACAGAGACAGAGACAGAGACAGAGACAGAGACAGAGACAGAGACAGAGACAGAGACAGAGACAGAGACAGAGACAGAGACAGAGACAGAGACAGAGACAGAGACAGAGACAGAGACAGAGACAGAGACAGAGACAGAGACAGAGACAGAGACAGAGACAGAGACAGAGACAGAGACAGAGACAGAGACAGAGACAGAGACAGAGACAGAGACAGAGACAGAGACAGAGACAGAGACAGAGACAGAGACAGAGACAGAGACAGAGACAGAGACAGAGACAGAGACAGAGACAGAGACAGAGACAGAGACAGAGACAGAGACAGAGACAGAGACAGAGACAGAGACAGAGACAGAGACAGAGACAGAGACAGAGACAGAGACAGAGACAGAGACAGAGACAGAGACAGAGACAGAGACAGAGACAGAGACAGAGACAGAGACAGAGACAGAGACAGAGACAGAGACAGAGACAGAGACAGAGACAGAGACAGAGACAGAGACAGAGACAGAGACAGAGACAGAGACAGAGACAGAGACAGAGACAGAGACAGAGACAGAGACAGAGACAGAGACAGAGACAGAGACAGAGACAGAGACAGAGACAGAGACAGAGACAGAGACAGAGACAGAGACAGAGACAGAGACAGAGACAGAGACAGAGACAGAGACAGAGACAGAGACAGAGACAGAGACAGAGACAGAGACAGAGACAGAGACAGAGACAGAGACAGAGACAGAGACAGAGACAGAGACAGAGACAGAGACAGAGACAGAGACAGAGACAGAGACAGAGACAGAGACAGAGACAGAGACAGAGACAGAGACAGAGACAGAGACAGAGACAGAGACAGAGACAGAGACAGAGACAGAGACAGAGACAGAGACAGAGACAGAGACAGAGACAGAGACAGAGACAGAGACAGAGACAGAGACAGAGACAGAGACAGAGACAGAGACAGAGACAGAGACAGAGACAGAGACAGAGACAGAGACAGAGACAGAGACAGAGACAGAGACAGAGACAGAGACAGAGACAGAGACAGAGACAGAGACAGAGACAGAGACAGAGACAGAGACAGAGACAGAGACAGAGAGACAGAGACAGAGACAGAGACAGAGACAGACAGAGACAGAGACAGAGACAGAGACAGAGACAGAGACAGAGACAGAGACAGAGACAGAGACAGAGACAGAGACAGAGACAGAGACAGAGACAGAGACAGAGACAGAGACAGAGACAGAGACAGAGACAGAGACAGAGACAGAGACAGAGACAGAGACAGAGACAGAGACAGAGACAGAGACAGAGACAGAGACAGAGACAGAGACAGAGACAGAGACAGAGACAGAGACAGAGACAGAGACAGAGACAGAGACAGAGACAGAGACAGAGACAGAGACAGAGACAGAGACAGAGACAGAGACAGAGACAGAGACAGAGACAGAGACAGAGACAGAGACAGAGACAGAGACAGAGACAGAGACAGAGACAGAGACAGAGACAGAGACAGAGACAGAGACAGAGACAGAGACAGAGACAGAGACAGAGACAGAGACAGAGACAGAGACAGAGACAGAGACAGAGACAGAGACAGAGACAGAGACAGAGACAGAGACAGAGACAGAGACAGAGACAGAGACAGAGACAGAGACAGAGACAGAGACAGAGACAGAGACAGAGACAGAGACAGAGACAGAGACAGAGACAGAGACAGAGACAGAGACAGAGACAGAGACAGAGACAGAGACAGAGACAGAGACAGAGACAGAGACAGAGACAGAGACAGAGACAGAGACAGAGACAGAGACAGAGACAGAGACAGAGACAGAGACAGAGACAGAGACAGAGACAGAGACAGAGACAGAGACAGAGACAGAGACAGAGACAGAGACAGAGACAGAGACAGAGACAGAGACAGAGACAGAGACAGAGACAGAGACAGAGACAGAGACAGAGACAGAGACAGAGACAGAGACAGAGACAGAGACAGAGACAGAGACAGAGACAGAGACAGAGACAGAGACAGAGACAGAGACAGAGACAGAGACAGAGACAGAGACAGAGACAGAGACAGAGACAGAGACAGAGACAGAGACAGAGACAGAGACAGAGACAGAGACAGAGACAGAGACAGAGACAGAG